>VVHJ01063649.1:7365-42334 GCA_015107715.1 Tylochromis polylepis | reverse complement strand
ACAACTCTCAAGTCAAGTCCCAAGTCCAAAACTTTGAATTTCAAGTCTTTTCGAGTCTTTAAAAAAAAAAAGTTGCAATTATATGTTAAATGTAAATAATAGATCATGTGTTCTTTTTTAAATCTGCGTTTATCTCAACACCTGATGAAACAAGTGAACTTACAAAATATACACAAATTTTGAAATTGCACCTCAATTACAGCTCAATTAAACTTAGCTGCAAGAATAGTCTTTCTCTAAATTATAAATTCACAGAATAAACATTCAATGAAAAATTTTTGGCTTGAGTGTTTTTTTTTGTTTGTTTGTTTTTAAAAATCTGGTTAATTTGATTGGCTGTGCTGCAGCTCACGCACACACACATACAGAGTGTGGTAAGAAGGAACGAATGAACTGAATTAATGGTGCTCACTTTTTTTTTAATATACTATGTGTGCTAAATTTTAGATTTGGGGTAAAATATCAAGTCTTTTCAAGTAACCAGGTTCAAGTCCAAGTCAAGTCACAAGTCTTGGAACAATTTTTCAAGTCAAGTCTAAAGTCATAAAATTAATGACTCGAGTCTGACTCCAGTCCAAGTCATGTGACTCGAGTCCACACCTCTGTTACAGAGCCATTTCTTAGGCTTTGGGACTCCTGTGAACCATGGTGAGAGCCATTCTCTATAAATGGAGAAAACTTGGAACCGTGTTTGCGATGATTAAGTTTTGTTCTTTAGTGAAAGGCAGTCAGCAATGATATGACCTTTTTTATCCAATAGAAGCACTCCCATATCGCACGTGAAGGAAATGGTTGTTGTTTAACTCTGGCTTCAGGCTGAACAAGATCAGGTTTTAGTGGACGTGTGATCATAACACAGGTGTGCCAAACAGTCATCAGTGAGGAGGAGGAAAGAGAGAGTCCAGCCACAGGTAAGCTTCTTTGATAGGAGAGTCCTCAATCCTGGTTGGTCCTTTCAAATATCCTGCATCCAAATAGTTGAAGATTCAAAATTTGCACCAGCCTCCATTCTGTGTACCTATGGAGAAACAGAAAACAAACAGTCTGCGAGACTTGTAACACCTAGCCACGCAGGATGAAATCACTTGGAGGAGGTAGAAGCTCCCAAAACTTCCTCCAAGTTCCAATCTAACATGGCAAAATGGAAAACTGGGAAAGTCTATGCCAGGGTACTGGTCTGTTAGTCGAACCTCGGCTACAGGAGGAACAATGCTGTTTTCGTCCTGGTTGTGGAACACTGGACCAGCTCTTTACCATGGGAGTTTGCCCAACCATTCTAGATGTGTTTTGTGGACTTGGAGAAGGCATTTGACTGTGTCCATTGCAGTGTCCTGTGGGAGGTGCTTCAGGACTATGGGGTGTCTGGCCCACTGCCATGGGCCATTCGATCCTTATACAGCTGTTGCAAGAGCTTGGTCTGCATAGCCAGCAATAAGTCGGACTCGTTTCCAGTCAGTGATGGAGTCCGCCAGGGCTGCCCTTTGTCACCGATTCTGTTCATAATTTTTATGGATAGAATTTTTAGCTGTAGCCAAGTGGTGAAAAGCTTCCACTTGGGTGGTCTCAGAATCTCATCTCTGCTTTTTGTAGATGATGTGGTTCTGTTGGCTTCATCAGGTGACGGCCTCTAGCTCACACTGGACCAGTTTGCAGCCAATTGTGCGGTGGGAATAAGAATCAGCACCTCCAAATCTGAGGCCATGGTCCTCAGCCGGAAAAAGGTGGAGTGCCCACTCCGGGTCAGAGACGAGTTCCTGCCCCAAGTGGAGGAGTTTAAGTATCTCAGGATCTTGTTCATGAGTAATGGGATACGGGAGCAGGGGATCGACAGACAGATTAGTGCTGCGGCTGCAGTGACTGGGATCCTGTATGTCATGGTGAAGAGAGAGCTGAGCGTAAAAGCAAAGCTCTCAATGTACCGGTTGATCTACGTCTATCTCTCGGCTGGCCTGGGAACGCCTTGGTGTTCCCCCAGACAAGCTGGAGGAGGTGGCTGGGGAGAGGGAGGTCTGGGCTTCTCTGCTTAGGCTGCTGCCCCTGTGACCCGGCCCTGGATAAGCGGAAGAAGATGGATGGATGTTTTATACATTTCAATATTACAATGAGGTCAATAACCATGCAATCCAACAAAATGAATTGCTTTGAGATCATGGTAAGGAAGGCTAAATATTTGGGAAATTATTATAAGTCACTCTTATGTCCAGTGTGCAGGTGTGCATACACATGAATGCCAGCATCATTTAGAGCACTCTATCCAAAGCAGGTTAATTGTTTTTTCATTAGTAGCGATAACCAAGATTCGCTTCAGAGCTTTTTAATCAGTGGTTTCTCATTTCCCGAACCACTTTAACTCTCTCTCTCTGCCTCCCTCAGTCACTCATTTACACACAAACACACGCACACACTCTCTTTATTTTTATTAGGAACACTTGCTAAATTTCTTGTTGGCAGCCATGTCACATGATAATAACCCCAATAGTTTAAGTCGTCAGATGTGGTCAAGTCGACTTGCCGAAGTTCAGTTCAACTATCAGAATAGAGGAAAAAAGGGGATTTAAGTAAGTTTGAATGTGGCCTGGTTGTTGGTGCCAGATGGGCTGGTGTAAGTGTTTCAGAAGCTGCTGATCTACTGGGATTTTTCTCATACAAGCATCTCCAGGAGTTGCAGAAAATGGTCTGTAAAAGAGAAAATATCCAGTCAGTGGCAATTGTCTGTGCAAAAGTGCCTTGTTGATACCAGAGGTCGGAGGAAAATAGCCAGACTGCTTTGATCTGATAGGAAGGCAAAAGTAACTCAAATGAATCACTGCAACCACGGTATGCAGACGCAACCTTGCAGCAGATGTAGTACAAAAGCAGGACCACACTGGCTGCTACCATTGTTGGTTAAGAACACAAAACTGAGCCTACAGTTCACAGGGGTTCATCAAAATTGAACCATGGAAGACTGGAAAAATGTTGCCTTGTCTGACGAGTCTTGATTTTTGCCACAATATTTAGATACAAGAATCTAAATTTTATATAAACAACATAAAAGCATAGATCCATCCTGCCTTGAATCAATGATTCAGGCTGGTGGCAGTGTAGTGGAGTTTCTCTGCATACTTTGGGCCCATTAGTACCAACTGAGCATTGTTTAAAATTCACAGCCTGCCTGAGTGCTGTTGCTGGCCGTGTCTCTCCCTTTATAATGCCATGTCCCTGTCTTCTGATAGCTGCTTCCAGCAGGATACTGCACCATGTCACAAACCTTAAATCATTTTAAACTGATTTCTTGAATATGACAGTGAGTTCAAGGTTTTCAAATGGACTCCACAGTCCAACAGGGCACCTGTGGGATGTGGTGAAATAAGAGAACTGCCTCGTGACTGTACAGTTGATAAATCTGCAGCGACTGTGTAATGGCATCCTGTCAATATGAACCAAAATCTCCAACAAAATGTACCAAATAAAGTGGCCAGTGAGTGAGTGCATCATGTAGTTGTTGTCATGTAATTAGATCCTTGCATACACTTGTTGCAGTGATTCATGTCTGATTTTGTGACAGCAAATCTTATGTAACGGAATAAAAAAATCAGAGAAAAAGAGATAAAACCTCTGGTTTAGTATAAACCTCTTAGTTTATACTAAGCCAAGCCAGTATGCTGTCTGTTAGACTGATAGTGATATAATATTAAATCACCATCAGAGCAAATTCACCCATCAGTCTTTCTTGGTGAAGCATAAGTAACAAATTTCAATTGCTATAGAAAAACAGAATAGAAATTTCTGAACAGGACTTAAAGCAATAAAAAAAAACTATAGTGAATTAGTGTTTAGAGACAGTTCTGTTTTTATTGGCTCAATGCAATTACAATGGTCTCTCAAGTGGATCTAACTGAGCTTTGTAGTAACAGGAACATCAAATGTATGATAATAACAACACAGAAGTATTTGGTGTTAGCACTTTTCTCTGGTGGCCTGCTCATATTGTTATAAATACCATAGTGTAATGAATTAAAAAGAGTTTAAAAAAAAAAACTCTGGCCGCTGCATCTTTTTTTCTTCTGTGTAACCCACACATACTTGCATTATAGTATTCACACTTTTGTCCATTCATGTTCATGTTTACTTCTGGGTGTAATTCCTTTTAAGACTCTATAAATCAAACTCCTCATATCTACTGTGACAGTGAAATTGGAGCTGAAAGAGTTTGTTGTTAGTAAATCAGATGTCAAGACAGTGGCCCTTTGCTAATAAGCCACATTCTAAATTGGACCAGAAGTGCTATTGATCCCATCACTTCTAGCGCTGAAGAGGGCAGAAGGACACTTTACCTTTCGTGCAGAAGGAAAGTAATTGGCTCAGCTAACCTTGCAAAGAGGTTGGAGAGAATAGGAGGCAGAGCCAGACAGAGGGTCACATACAGAGGTGAGAGAGTGGCATAGACACTAAGAGAAGGAAAGACACCGTGTTTTGCACAAATTCCTATATAAGTCTCATTCATTCCCAGTGGACAGTCATTTCAAGGGCTGTGCTTAATCAGTGATTCTGTTCATAACTTTTATGGTTGGAGTTTCAAGGCATAGTAAAAGGGAAACAAGGTTTCAGGTTCAATGGCCTCAGGATCATACCTCTACATTTTGAGGATGATGTGATCCTATGGCTCATCGAGTGCTGACCTCCAGCTCATGCTGGGGCAGTTTGAAACTAGGTGCGAAGCAGCCGGGATGAGAATTAGCAGCTACAGGTCTGACGCCATGGTTTTCAGCCAGAAAAGAGTGGAGTGCCCACTTAAGTCACAGAGAGGTTGAAATATATACATGTGCAGTTTCTACAGTGACTTGTGTGCTGGGTATGCTTGTATGCTGGGCCTGCTGTAGTGAAAATCTGAGCATTAAGGTAACGCTGTCAATATACAATCTACTTTTATACCCTGACCTTTGGTCACTAGTTGTGGGAAGTGATCAAAAGAATAAGATCACAGACTTGGAGGAGACGCAATGAAGATCCAGGACATTATGGGTGCACTCACACTAGTCACCCCTTGCCATGTTTGAGCGTGATTGTTCTCTATCCTTACTCTCCTTGGCTCTGCCCTTAACAATCTGAGCCTAAAAATGTAGTCATTTTCCCCCAGCATCTCAGCTTCGTGATTTTAAGCATTTTGTGGCTTAAATGTAGACACAGTAAAACCCTTTGCGTCCACATATTTGTTAAGTGCTTAATAAAGTGGTTTTACAGAGGCAGCTGCCATTGGGGAAGCATTGAAGATCTGTGCCGGGGCATGGATAATGATCACACTGCGTGCATACTCTGCCAGCTGTGAGCTGGGAATGGCACATGGTGATCACACTAGTGTTTTGTGGCTGCCCTAAAACATACATCAATTCATGCTCATATGTTGGATATTTAAAGATTTTTATGTATTTTTTCCTTTCCAAACCCAATTAATTGAGCTGAAAATTCAAGATTCAAGAAGCTTAAACACAAATGGTTACGCAGAGCAATGAAATTCTTACTTTGCAGGTTCCCTTCACACAACTAAAAAGAAAGTAATAAATAAGTAAAACTGTGCTTTGTAGCTTATGTAGCTTATGTGTGGGTGTAATCAGAATTTAAAGTGCAAGTAGTTGCAACACTGTCACAGTGATAATATATACAGAGTATGCAATATTAAGGTGTATATATAAAGATATGTACAAAATTGCAAATTTACAGTTATGGATAATTACAGTTTGACAGTAAGTCAGTGATTCAGTAGCCTGATGGCCTGTGGATAGAAACTGTTTTTTAGTTTGGTTGTCCTTGCTTTCACACTCCTGTAGTGTCTGCCAGATGGCAGGAGTGTGAACAGTGTGTGATGTGGGTGGGTGTGGTCCTTGGTGATGTTGTGTGCCCTTTTCCTGACCCGAGTATTGTAAATGTCCTGTAGTGGTGGGAGGGGTACTCCACAGATGAGTTGTGCTGTTTTAATGACACGCTGGAGAGCCTTCCTGTCCTGAGTGGTGCTGTTCCCATACCACACTATGATGGAGTTTGTCAGGATACTCTCCACTGTGCATCTGTAAAAGTTGCTGAGAAGTTTGGAGGTTAATCCAAATTTTCTCAGCTTCCTTAGGAAGATGAGTCGTTGAGCCTTCTTGATGATCTGCCATGTGTTATGGGTCCAGGTGAGATCCTCACTGATGTGGGTGCCGAGGAATTTGAAGCTCTTCACCCTCTCCACCTGAGTCCTGTTGATGTGTAATGGGGTGTGCTGGTCTTTCCTCATCCTCGAGTCAATAATCATCTCCTTAGTCTTAGGATATATAACCTTTAATGAGCATAAGCAGGCATTCTATTGCCATGCACATTATTGAACTGACATAGTTTTATTTTATGGCCAGAAATATTATACACTACATTTCCACAGTTGGATTCCCATAGAGGACTGTTGCGCTATCCACATTTATGGTACAGAGGTTGCCCTGAACAAGAGAACCAACTGGATTTCTAAAATTTCTAAAATTGATTGTGCCTGTCATCGTTGCCCCTAATACTTGACTCATATCATTAAAAACTGCAAGCTCCTAACTAGGGGGAGGCTTTGACTTGAAAACCAAAAGGTGTTTGTTGATGGTACCAGATTTTTAAGATGTGTTTTCACAGAAAGAGCCACTTTTGAGCTGAAAATGCAGCTGGCAATGTGTACTGCTGGTTATTTGTCTTCTTAGATCTCTGCTTTGCTGTCTGTTTCCAAGGTTACTACTGCACATGAATCGCAAACAGAGCCACACTCCTTTATGGACTTTATGGCATTCATCCAACTGTCTGCTAGCCTATATTGCTGCAATAAAACAACCAACAAAAGTAAAGAAGAGATTGTCAGTTGTCTTGCAGACAAACAGCAAAGAAACAGCAGGACAAGACAAGCCTTGGCTAGACTTCATTTCCAGAAAGAAAATGGAAATAAATGTCTTTTATCTCAGTTCAGTCACTCAATTCAAATTATTTACTGATGGAAGATTTTTTGTTTCCTTAAGGTGGAACTATGTTTTTAAGTTTTCAAGTTCTGCCTCTTTGTCAGGTAAAAGCCTGGATTTAGACTGTGTATGTATTCCTTATGATGAAAAAACAAATGCTTAAGCTAGGTCATTTTACTCTAATTTTCTTCTTACTGAATTCCTGCCAGTATCCCATCACTCGAGGTTAGTCCTTCGAGGTTAGGGATTAAAAGCAATCCTAACAGATACTCTCAAGGTGTTGGTTAAATGCTACCACTGAGTTCTTGTTCCTTTACTCTCTGGCTGCATTTCAGGCTTTCATTTCCAATAAACTTCAAGACTTCCTCTGTCAGTGTTCCAGTTCATGCTTGTTTTGTTCTCTTTATCTAAGGCTCTCACTGCCCAATCTCTTTCACTTTCCTCCTCCCTTAAACCATAAGTCTTCCTTGGTCACTCATCTCCCTGTGCTTGCTGCAATGCCTGTCCAGTTGAATAATTTAATTTAGCGGGCTATATACCTTATATGCCACTGCTGCAGATGTTAAAAACATTTTCTAAATGGGTAATGCGCCAGATAGAAATAATGCCCCTTGGCTAGGTGTATATGTGAGACACTGCAGCTGACAGATTAATGTGTTTAATGATGACCTTGACAAAGAACATAAACAGGGTTAGGGTTAGGATCTATAGGAGGATCCCCCAGCTGCCCTACCCAACATTTATGTCCTAAAAATACTTTATAAGTACTGTGTTTTTATGGATATTTTGTTGACTCCATTTACATTAATGGGATTTTCACATACGTCTCTGAAGTGATATGTGCCACCCTGCCTAGACCGGTTGCCCCTCCTTTGCCCCTCCATGTAAAATTTTCTAGATCTGCTACTGGCCACAAATGAAACCATATCAAGTCAGTTTTTCCTGTGAGTTTTTGCTGGAGATTTTCCCTTCTCTGCGCACTTTGGAAGTAGATGAAGGTGTACACAATTCCTTACTTTGTGTCTCGTATACACAGGAATAATGACTGGCAGAACCAGATCTTTTAATGGACACAACACTGTTCATGCTTTCCTTTTAACTAATGTATCTAATATGTGTGGTCATGCTTGCATTTAAACCCTTTGAAATTAAGTTTAGTTAATGATGTAGCCAGCACCATAATTTCATAGAGAAAATTCAATATTTCATGTATCAAGCATACACACAGGTTTATGTCTATATGTACAATCTTGGGAATCCATCACCAAGTAAGCCAGATAGACCAATATCAGACTCAGACTAAGAAGTCAGGTTCCATTACTGTATCCCTCATTTCTCCTGAGTGACCTCGTTATCTGTCGATCCATCACCATGTGGCACCACCTGTGGCTCAGCACACAGGATTTTTCTGTTGCTTCCATCAAGCGGAGTCACAAGACAAGTAGGGAAAATCATTCGCAACCATTCTTCAACTGTGGGATTGTCTTGTGTGATCCTTAGAAAGCTGTACAGAGAGAAAGGGGTGGAGGCGAGGGGTACTAAAGAAAACTCCTTGTCATTTTTTATCAAACACTCCAGGGGCAACATTTGTAAAAATATAAATTATATGTATATAATTATAAAATCTCACACAGATATTCTCTTATCTCTGAGCAAACTCTAGACTTGATATAATTGATGTTCCTGCTGGTTATGTGGAGGTATACAATGTGGGACACAGAGCTTATGATAAACTTTGCAATACTTTTGTGAACAATGGAATTGTTGGAGCAAGGAATTCATTCCAAGATGTTAGTTGTTTTCAGATAAAAATAGGATATGGTATATAATACTATCCTATTTTTACAGTATGAAATGAGAAGAACCTTGATTGATCTTGCTTTATTTGCAGACACTGAAACCAAACTCTTCAGAGGGAAAGAGTTTTCAGAGAGCTGTATGATGATCAAAACGTCCTAAAAGTTTTCTTTTCTCTTTGGGTCCATGGCTATTTCTGGATGAACTCTAGTTTGTGGATCACCGGTGCCTTCATTTCAAGTTGGGCTTTATAGACAGCTGAGTTGTAAACAGGATTCATAACACCTGCCCAAGAGGGGCTTCTGTGCGCAGGGTCTTTTATGAATAGAATATAAGGACACTGTCAGATGATTTTAAGACCATAACTTTAAGTATAAATCTAAGAACAGTTTTGTAAATGATCCCCCTTGACTTGTCAGTTTCTTTTTTTAAACAGATTTCACAGTACAATGCTACTGGCAAATGAATATCAGTAATACTATTGATAATATTTCAAATAATAATAATAAAAAACAGATTCCATTGATTATTTTCTTAAGTGTGGGAATTTTACTTTTGAGTGATAAAGTTTTCAGTTAATTTCTGTGCTTTTACTCAAATTATAAATGTATGTCTTGTTGTAAAGGATTATTTCTGTTCTGTGGTATTTCAGCCCCTGTGATTTCCTCACTTCCAGTCATCAATGATGAATATGTTGAAAGCGCTTGTTTACCACAAATTTAATGACTTCATCCACAGACTGTAATTCATCGTGTTTATCAGAGCTGCCGCTTCCACTTCATTAGATGCTCATTTTCTTTTTCTTTCATATCCTTTTTACTTTCCTTGTTCTGAGTCCTCTTAAGAGTTAAGTGAATGCAATAAAGCAGTAATGATCAAATAACAAGGGCTGGCGTTTTAGAGTTGAGACCTTGAAAACAGCATTCTTTCTCCAATAATTACCTATTAATCTCAGGATCAGCACTAACATTTGTGGATCAATATCTCACAATCTCACTGTACATCCACGCACAAATATGCAGTACATGTAATGTCACTGTCAATTACAGATCTATACTAAGATTATACAGGAAATGGGAAATGATGGCTATGTCAATGATTATTACTTGTCTTCGCTAAGACCTGACCTTTTGCGTTACACCCCAGAGTAATGGATGACTTCAATCTTTTTGGAGACCTGTAATTTTTAATAAGATAAAATAGAGAACAATTATAGGTCCTTTTAAGACTTCAAGTACAAAATATGGCAAACAACCGAACTTTAATTGTTATCAAATACAAAATAGTTGCACAGAAATGAAACTATGAACAAGACGACTACAAGATTAGGATGACATAGAGAAAGGACTGTAGCGAGTACCAGTCAACGTCACAAATGCAGACATTTATCTACAAGTCTCCAGAACGATGAGCTGTACAGCACCAGGACCTGACATGATCCATGACTACTCACTGAGTAGTCACTGATAACAACATTCTATGAATGCCTGAAAGGACGGGTAACTGGTCCTCCTCAGACTGGCTAACAGAGGGTATAACAATCCTGATCAAGAAGGGTCCCCACAAGGTAATGACACCATGACACTACTGGCCAATTATCTGCCTTTCCACAGCATGGAAGCTTCTCTCAAGTGTTTATAGCAACCAAGCTGAGTAGCCACATGAGTCAATACATGAGTGCAACTTAGAAGGGCATTAGAAATAATACCAGAGGATTAAAAAAAACCCACCAGCTCCTGGTTGATAGAGCAGTACTCCGGAACTCTAAGAGAAGGCAGGTCTACTTGAGCACTGTCTGAAATTACTCCAAGAAAGACTATGATACAATGCCCCACATATGGATATTGGTGTACTTGGCATTAGACAAGTTTAATACATTCATGAGGAACTCAGTGGGACTGTAAAAGACAACGCTGGAGACCAATTCCAAAGCAATATCACAAATCACTATCAAGTGCAGGATATACTAAGGTGATGCACTGTCTTCATCCGCTGCTGTTCTGCATAGCCCTCAATTCCCAGCCAACTCTTCACTAAGAATGGATATGGACATAGATTCAGGAGTGGAGTGACCATCTGCCACCTCCTGTACATGGATGATATCAAGCTCTATGCCAGGAGTGAGTGAGACATCAACCTACTGATCCACCTCTACGGCGAGGACATTGGAATGTCATTTGGACTGGATTAGTGTGGCAAAATGGTTGCAAAGAGAGGGAAGATTATCTGAACTAAAGCAGAGGAACTATCATGAAAAACCAAGCTCCTGCATAGGATATACTATTGGGAGATAGAAAAAGTGGATGACATCAAGAAATCCAACCAATAGCCCAAAGAACAAAAAGGGCAGTCTAAAGGACAGCACAGACGCTCGCAAGAACAGGCCGTCAGCACCAGATTCATAGAGGCAGGAGTCTACCATCACCCACAGGACCCAAGTTGCAGGTTATTCAGCACGTAACAGTAGGATGTAAAATCATAGTTGGGGCAGCATACACTGAGAGACACAAGAAAGTAGTTGGAACACCCAAGAAAGTTTACTCTTTAAATCTGGATGTTGCATTTTTACTGAGAGAAACATTTCATCACCCATCCTAGTGACCTATACTGATGCACAAAATGTAATGACTGTCTTCAGGTCTGTATCCTCATCCAGGCAATGTCTAAGCCTATTGTCTGGCCTTTGTTTTGAGGGTGAGAGTGAACATGTACATTTAAGTGCTTGTGTCAATGTAATTTTTGTGTGCAGGTGTGTGTGCTCTCAGAAGTATAGCTATGCACATGTGCGTGCAGTGTGTGCGTGCACTCCAAGACTATGCCTCAGTAGACAGGCTACATAAAGCTATTTACCCATGGGTCAAATTAATTTAGGAGATTAAGAGGCTAATAAGTAGAGCTTGCTGCAATTAATGACTTAGTGATATATTACATTCACACCAAGACCGACAAAGCAGAGATGGATTAAATTGCAAAGTATTGCTATTGAAAAGATATAAATAGGATGCAGGCATAAATTACTGATATGTGTTGTGTGTGTGTGTCACTGCAGAGCTCTTCTATGAGGACAGTAAAACACAGCAGTATGCTTTCTGTGAAACATATCTATAGTAGGATTTTCTTAAAAGTAAACATAGCAGAGAAGTATACAACAGTATTTCCAAAACTGTTTAATAAAAATGAATTCAGTGATTTATTCTGTTTAGCTTGTTTTGCACAGACACTGTAAACTTGTGCAAAATACCATCATGTTATTCGAGTAGTGGTTCCCAATTGTTTTCACATGGTAAACCATCATAGTCTTGCATGATTGCTTCAAGTACACATTCCTCAACATGAAAGTTACTATTGTTTAACAAATAAGAACATGTAGAAAGTTTCAACATTGTGTCCAGTTATCTGTCAGTTTTTAGGCCAGTTTCACTTTAGCTATATTCATTAGCTATCCTTTACTTTTTGCAAATCTAGCAATTTTTACATTACTTGTAAAAAGTGGATCATTATGGCTTTGCCATACTGGTCCACTTGATTGATCTTTATTATTTATTTATTTAGTTTATTTATTTTTTTTAATAACTTTTAAGGTATTACAATCGGAACAGACATGACCGGGGGGATAGAAAAGGGAAAGACGTAGACAAGAGAACTTCAAGAAAAGGAGAGGGAAAGAAAAACAGAGGGGACGAGGGACAGTGAGAAAAGACACAAAAAATCCGCTAGATCACCTGCTGGAAAATAAAGAAGAAAACAAGCAAAAAGAGAACAACACAGTAGGGAAACCACAGCAACAACCTAGATAAGTATAAGTAACAGTAAATAATAAATACTGAATGTTACTAAGCAGCACTCAAGACTGACAATGCAAGATATGTTTAGAAGCCAAGGAAGACAGTGTGTGTCCTTGAACACCTGTGCACACCTGTGTATTCAAAAGGTTTCTCCATGTAACTATCTAATAGTAGGTGTGGGGAGCCATAGGCCCGCCCCCCAGGACATGAAGCAGACATGGAGGAGATCCAGGCCCCAGACCTCTAGAGGCCCTCCAGAGCACGAGAGCCCAAGGAGGACCACCAGAGGGGCAGCCGCACCACCCTACTAGAAAAGAGCTGAGGAGAGCCCCACAGGCTCCGCTGGCAGCCTGCTACACCAGGACGTACCGAGCCCCAGGGCAAGAGACCCGAGGTCCGAGGGCCCCCACCCCCCGGAAGGGCCCTGACCGAGCCACGGGCGCCAGGCTCCCACCAAGCAGCCGCTGGGAGTGAGCCAGTACATACTTGAGCACCCAGCCCTGGACCCCGAGAACCACCAATGCACCGACAGGTGAGGGCATCAGCCACTGGCAGGGAGTGTGGTGGGGGGAGATGGGCCCCCACTCCTGGGGGGGCCTGAGATGTTCCCAGAGAGGTGGAGTCTAAGACCCGACCTGACACATAAACATAGTCAAACAGGCACACACAGACACAAACATACAGACACAAACATGCATTCTCACCCTCATGCACACATATACAAATACTCAACACTCGCCCAACATGGAGACAAACAGAAATGAAGACTGTACACACACTCACACTCCCCAAGCATACTTTATACCCCCCAGGTCAAGGTACCATCACCCCCAGAGGGGCAATGCGCCCCCAGACCCAGGAGATGTTTCCCTTTGCTCTGGAGTGGAGACAAGCAGACCGCCCCCGGTCGTGCAGCAGCAGGGAAGCCCAGCATCCCAGACCCCAACCAGACGGCCAACTCCTCCTCCCGGCCCCCCACCCCAGATGGCGAACAGAGAACGGGGGTGTGAAGACCCCATACCTCTCTCCACCCGCTCATATGTGGTGTTACTGCGTGCTGTTCTAAAGTGCATTTAAAACATGGAAGGGGCATGGTACTCTCTGCCAGAAAGCAGCTGGTGTCAGTACAGCCCCTCCCGAGAACCCTCTAAACCTTAGTCACATTTTAAAATAATATTTTATTTGTGCATTCTCTTTGGCTGTGATGTTTTACAAAAAGTAAATATATAAATTGACATATGCATTACTTATCATTTTATGTAAATCTGGGAAAACAGAGAGACACTGGGTTTAAAATAATAAATTTATGTGTATATCATATCCATAATCAGCTGAAAGAGTTTCAAGACATTCTTTCCTCTTGCATGTATGGGATATTCTCAGTTAAAAAAAAAAAAAAGTACAACTTTCCTAATTGTATTGCTCAGTAATCTCAGACAGCCATTTCAAAACACGATTCTCTTGGCATTTCTCTGATTTTTGACAAATGATTGTCCCCAGTTGCATAATTTAAATTACATTAACCCAATTATACACAATCCAAGAGAGACCATTTCCATAAATAGAAGCACTGAAGTGAACTGAATGTGGTATCTGCTATTAAAAAAAACATCTTAGATTATTTTTTTCTTTTTAAATAAACTGGTGAAAAGAAAGAAAGAAAGAAAGAAAGCAAGCAAGCAAACTAAAAAAAACACAGGCTTAACAGGTTTGTCTGTTGGCACAGTTTGTGACACCAGGAACGAAAAAGGTGATTCAGAAAGGTTACAGTATCTATTTTTTGACAGGAAGCACAACGTCTAATTACAAGAAACCTTTGGGTTTATTAAACTTTTGATTTAAAAAAAGCAGCCTGTAACTGGAGGCCTATTCCTTCTATGATCACGGTGAGCACTTTAATCTTATTATTGTTCCAATGTTTCACTGTTAATTTGTAGATGACACTTTACATTTTGTCTAATTATTTTTTTCATATCTGTTGTAAAGTAATAGCTGCCTTTCGCCTTGTAATACTAAGCCAACTCACAGCCAACATTACAAAAGCAACTGCATCCTACATCTCTAATGAACAACTTTCTTCATATCTGGGTTGAGGAAATTCTGCCAATTTTCCATTTTCTTCATTATCTTGTTTTAGAGGTTTATGGTTTAACATTTGAAGGAGGTGGCTGGCTAGAGCAGAATAGAAAGAAAGTGACTGAAATGAGCTCCCCACCCCTAGGGTCTACCACTATTTGACTGTGGCTAGTAAATCAGGCACCCAACTAAAACACAATTTTAAACGCAATGATTGCATTGTCCAAAGATGAAAAATGCCTTTGAGGAAGAGAAAGGTGACCTGCCATAGGTTTAAATAGATTTAACTTCAGATCTCATGCTATCCCTAAGAGTGAGTCCATATAACCCTCAGAGAAACCTTATTTCTGCCATTTTGTGTCCACAGTCTTCTTATTTCTGTCACCACATGCAGTTTGTGGCCATAGGTGAGGTTAAAATATAGATTCAGTTCAGTTCAATTCAGTTAGATTCATACAGTGCCAAACTAAAATAACAGTTACCTCAAGGCGCTTTATATTGCAAGGTAACAGAGAAAACCCCCACAATCTGATGACCCCCTTTGATCAAGCACTTTGGCTACAGTGGGAAGAAAAAACCCCATAAACAGGAAAACACCTAAGGCATGATCAGGCTCAGGGAGGGGTAGCCATCTGCCATGACGGGTTGGGGGTGAGGGCCAGAAGACAGGACAAAGACACGCTGTGGAAGAGAGCACAAGATTAATAATAGTTAATAATTGTACGGTGTATAAACTCACAGTGAGTGAAAAAACAGGGTGAGTGAAGAAGAAACACTCATCATGGGAAGTCCCTAGCAGCCTAGACCTAGACCTATGTTATGGTCAACAGTATCAAATGCTGTACTGAGGTCTAGCAGGACAAGCACAGAGATGAGTCCACTGTCAGAGGCCATAAGAAGATCATTTGTAACCTTCACTAAAGCTGTTTCTGTGCTGTGATGAGCTCTGAAACCTGACTGAAACTCTTCAAATAAACAAATCCTCTGCAGATGATCAGTTAGCTGTTTTATAACGACTTCTTCAAGAATTTTTGAGATAAAAGGAAGGTTGGAGATTTGCCTATAATTAGCTAAGACCACTGAGTTAAGTGATGGCTTTTTAAGTAACGGTTTAACTACTGGCAGCTTGGAAGCCTGTGGTACATCGCTAACTATTAGAGATAGGTTAATCATATTTAAGACTGAAGAATTAATTAATGGTAAGATGTCTTTGAGGAGTCTTGTAGGGGTCTAATAGATGTGTTGATGGTTTGGAGGAAGTAATTACTAAAGTTAACCTAGAAAGATCATTTGGAGAAAAAGACTCTAAATATCAATGGTACTGAAGGTAGCTGTGCACAATGTTACGTCTGTGAAATGGTTATGAGTAATTTTTTTACCAATGGATAAAATTTTATTTGCGAAGAAATTCATGAAGTCATAAATAGTTAATGTTAAAGGAATGGTTAGCACAACAGAGCTCTGACTTTTGTCACCCCTGGCTACAGCGCTGAAGTTCTTATTTTGAAAAGTAAGATGTACTGCCTTAATGGATGGCCTTTTTATAGAGCAACAAACTATTTTTCCAGGCTAAATAAGGATCTTATAAATTAGTGATATATATATATATATATACACACACACATATATATATATACATATATGTTACGAGTTATCAACTTTAAGGTGCGCGTTTCAGAGTTATACCAGAGTTATACTATTATCCCTGTTAATAGTAATTTTTACTTTTGCGGTGAGGAAAAACAGTCCTGGCCTCTCTCTGAGGGACTGTTCTGTAGCTGGAGAAGCAAAAGTACAAACAACACAATGAATGTAATTTTATTTTACAATATATATTATTTCTGTTGACAAATCTAGCCTGTTAACTGAAAGTGATCCCCTAGGAGGAGCTGAAAAAAACCTTTCAGGGGACAGAGGATGTCTAAACAACCTTTCTTAGCCTTCTACCACTGCAACTTGACATAAGCATCAGAAAATCAGTTAATGGGTGGATTGATGGTTCCATAACACCTTGGGCGCTGTCTCATCAGGTCAGCTGGCCAATCAATAAACAGTTTCTAGAAGTGGGATCACCATTCGGTAAAAATATCAATACAGGATACAACTACAGACCCTCTCTTTGACCTTGTGTAAAAAGATTATTGTCACTGCTCTTATTTGAGGCAACTTAAAGAGATATTCTGGATGATAGTAGACCACAGGTATTCTCCATTTCAAGGGCTGTAGAATGGATATGTAATGCTGCCTTTGCTAAACATTTGAAAGGCAACATTGTCATTGTGAGCAAGTTAGCATGCTTGTTAGCATACTGAGATGACAGCTAAAACACATTTTTTCCATAACAAATACATTTACACAACGAAAATGGATCTGCAAATAAAGATGACTGCTCCCCTCCATCGGCTTTTCTCCTAACTGCATTGTCAGAGACCCATACTCTTTTCTAATCTACCACTGTTTGGATTGCAGTACTCACTTTGTACTTTAACTCAGTAATTCTGGTCAAATATTTATGGGCATAAAGGTGGGAGAACATTTTAACAGATTTTATGTTTCCACTCAATAAACTAGTGTAACCTATCCATTATCCATTATATATTGCATGGATTAATAAATAAAGGTTGGAAGTTTGGTTTTAGGGAGGGAAGCAGCTGGTAAACACTAAAACAATGAGGGTAAAACAATCAGAACTCTAGAGAATAGAAGCAGAAGAAGTAAAAGGTATTCTCTGGTGAAAAATCAGCAGCTCGGCTATTAAAATGCACCCTACAGAAACGACTTGCCCTTTTCCTTAATTTAAAGCATCTCATTGAACCAACAAGTGGAGGTGTATTTACTCCAAGCTGTGAGAGTGTGAGTTTCTCTACGTGTGGTTCGCTCCTTCTGTGTAATGCAAGTGGAGCAGAAGCTGCTTCACAGAATGGATGGCTGCTGTCAGATGGAGTAGAAGAACTAGATTGATAGTGGTGGAGAGAGAAAGAGAGTGAAAGACATGAGTTGAGACAGTGTGAGAGGTGTGAGACTGATAACAGATGGTTTGCAAGAGATGGAGTCCTCTGCTCCTCTTTCCACACTTGTAGGGAGAGTAGAAGTGGTATTAAGATGAACTCTGAATAAATAATAATAATAATACAGTTATTATTATTATTAATTCTTCTGCATTTCTATTGCATGTTGACTGAATCTATCAATTCTGAAATATAACCTTTTCAGAAAAAATATCTTATTAATCAAACTCGTTATATTAATACTAACTTTGCATTTGTAATTACCTGCCAGCCACCACACCACGAATCTTATAACATATCAGATATACCTATACAAACCATGTCGAATAACAGAGTGCAACACAGTTTGCTTAAAGAGCATTGACATGATGGTAAGTGAAATCCATAACCTCTTATCCTTCCTTTACAAAACTCTGTTTGCTCAACAAAAGAGAAAGGTGGGCTGTCGCCAGCATTTTAATTCATGCTAATAGCCTTAGGTCATTTAGCTGTGTGTGACTGCAGGTCTTTGTGTGGTTCTTAAGTTTTATCTAAAAGAAGCAGTGTTAGTTGTTGGCGCGTGAGGATGAGCTGTCCTTAATATTGTGATAGATTGTTGATGTGTCAAGGGTGTGTACTGCCTTTTGCCCAAGGCGGCTGGGATAGGCTGGGAGAGGATGGATGAATGCATGGATGGAAAGTTTTATATTTTTAGAAATTTGTTGTTGAGGGTTAAACCATTTTTCTTTTTCAGCTGGAATTAGATTCAAATATTGGTTAGCTTAGCATGAGTTTAAAAAATTATTATTAACACAGGGGATATTCCCTGCAACTTTGAGTACATTAGTTGAGCGGGTACACAGAGGCTAGCTTAGCTTGTAATGCAAGCTGGCAACAAGGAAAAACAGAATTGTGACTTGTTCCAAAATTTAAACATACAGATACTAGCATTTCTAATGCTTCGATTTATCTTTTTTTAATTCACAAAAAAGTGAGAATTTAGTGTTATTATAAGGTTACATAGTGGAGTTATTTGTGAACATTCACTAGTAGTAGTGTTAAGGCCTGTTAAATCTCACAATGACAATGTCTTATATAATGAGAATTATTCCACCCACTCAGTTTTAATGTAAGCCCCTTTATTGTTTTCTTATATAGATACAGGAACGTCAGCATTACTCTACTGGAATGCAGTGCATGCCTGTCGCTCACCAGTTTCAAGCTCATGTTAGTTTGTGAATTTTCAGGGGGTTGGTAGCGGTAATATTTTACAACCATGTCAAGGAGGTCATGATGTCAGATTTTCAGTTCACACTGTAATAGTCAAAATATAAATTAAAAAAAATAGGTAAAAAGAAAAACACATCACCAAAGTGGCATCATTACAATATCTACTGTAAATGTGGGAGGAAACAGGTATAATTCTATCGTCATTTTCATCTATGTCTTTTTTTATTGTATTTAACCTCAAAATAAGAAAGAACTGTACTAAAGAGTACTCAAAATTTCATTTTTAAATAGTCAAGATCTGAGCCTATGATTCTTTTTTGGAAAGTAGTAGATTTTTTCCCTCATGGTTGGAGAGGGGTTTTACCCCAAGTCAGGGAGTGAAAATATTGCAGGATCTTTTTTACAGGTAACTGGAAGATGGACCATGAGACAGACTGGCAGGTTGGTGCAACATCTGCAGGAATGCATTAGTTTCAGTGAATAGTTTGATAGTTTAGAGCTTAGAGTGTATTTACTGCTCCTTTGTGTCCTCCTTTATGATCTTGGAGTAAACTAGTCTCTCCTGGGAGCACCTCAGATAACCCCTATGAGAAACTGTAAAACTTTTCTTATGAAAATAATTTATGCTCTACCTGGCAGGCGAATTTGTGGTGCAGTATCACAGCAAGAAGGTTCAAATCCATCCATGGATGGATGGATGGAATACCTGGATGGATGGAATACCTGGCTTATGATACTAAGCCAGGTATTCCATCCATGAATACCTGGCTTAGTATCATAAGTGTTGTCAGTACACAATCTTGTAACATCCCTTTTCGGTATTTGCAGTTTTTCTTGTTACTAGATTCAAGATTCTAGACATTTATTGTCACTCCGATTATGTAAATACTGTTGTGTGAAATACTTAAGGCTCCCATGTAGCAATATAGTTAAAAATTTAAATTAAAAGCAGCAGATAAAAACACTTTAAAGTAAGGAAAAATACTATAGTACATAGTATAAAAACAACATAAAAGGCAACAATGCAATAGGTTCTGGTACTGTACAGACCTGACATGCACTTTAAGTATGTATTGCTCATATGTTATGTGCATTTATTCAGTAATCTTATAGCTTGTGGGAGAAAAGTGTTCTTTAGTCTGCTAGTGTGTGATTTGTGGCTCCTTTACCCCAAGACCCTCTATTACTAGAGGGCATCGTGGAGAACAGGCTGTTGTATGGTTGTGTTGCATCCTTTGAAATTTGAGGGCCTTCCTAGCTGTGTGTATAGTTCTTTCTGGTAGATTGGGCAGCTTACACCCAATAATGTGCTGAGCCATGCACACCACTCTCTTAAGGGCTTTCCGATCTTTACTGGTGTAGTTACCACACCAAATAGTGAATCCACCTCTCAGAAGGCTCTCTATGGTGCCCCGGTGAAAAAGCAGTAAGGATTTGAGTTCTCAGACAAAAGACTTTTAAACACCTGAGACCACAGAGGCTTTTTAAAAAACAGCAGTTGAAAGGAGTAGCTCATGTCAAGTCTTTGTGTAAGGTATTTAAAGATGTCCACTTTTTCCACCACTGCATTATTTATGATCATGGAGAGATGAGTGACTCTCTCTTTCTGTAATTTCTCCACAATGGCCTCCTTTGTCTCAATGTCATTCAGGCATAAATGCCTGTTTTCACTTTTCACGTTTCACTTTTCCAGGGCTTGTGAAATCATTCAACTTCAAAGTGGTGTTAGTAACCTTCTATGCCATGCAGTCATAGTAGAGTTAGACTGAACACCCATGCTTACCACCTGGAGACCATCAAAAAATCGCCCAGGGCTGTGTTTAAGTCAGATCCCTGATCTCACTGACAAATCTGGAGGGCAGTCTGGTATTGATTGCCACACTGTAATGCTTTGTGTACTACATCTCCAGCATGCTTGGGGAAAAAAACTGTGGTATGCCCAAAAATGCAAAAGGGGAAAGGCTGGTAAAGCCTGCTGCTAGATTTGAAGATAACAAAGAAGTGGGCAGAGAAGGCAGGAGACATTATCAGTTTTTTCATGAACTCATAAGGCTTATTTTAAAGTTGTATTTTAAAGTTACACACAAAAAACCTTTAGCATTCTGTGTTAGCATTATGTGTTGTCTTGACTTCCTACCCACTGAGACCTCATGCAAATCAGATGAAATCAGTTATGAAATGTCTGAGAGGGAAGCAGAGAAGATTGGGATTTAGAAGGCTGAACTGAAGACATGACTGTCGCCCACCAGAGGAAGGCAACATACGTAGTTGAGGAGTTAAAGACTTTAAATATTTATGGACTGATGCTGTTGATGCTCAGCTAATGAATATATTTTTCTTTTAATATTAGGACATGTCCTGCCTGATCTGAGCAGCACAAGCTTCAAAATCAATAAAATTCTCCTATAGTAAGTAGATTGTGAACATGATCAAATATAGCAAAACACACATCTAGACAGGAGAGAGTATCTCTATACTGTATGTGCATGATTCTAGATCTTTTAATGAGTTCTGCTTCAGGTCTGCTGGCAGGAGCAAGCCACCTTCAGCGTGACGATGTGACCTGCTGATACAGCAATTCATAAACACAATGAGGCAGGCACAGCGATGGCAGAATCTATTCTACTTGGTCATTTAGGCTATGCTAGCCACTTTCAGAAGATGAATAAATAAATAAACATGAGGTAGGCATAAAGAGAAGGGTTGTGTTATGTGGGCCAGCAGAAATTATCCCAGCTTCATGGCAAACTCTGACCCAAATTTGATGTCTGGTTAGATTACAGGGTGTCTGGTGAGTGCTGTTTAGCTGCAGGCACAAAGTGCATAATTGCACATACACATTCTAGTAAAAGCTGACCTCTACTGATGGCTCAAGCAGAGGTTTTGCTCATACCTGGCAATGTAAGTACTTGGCCCCTGAAGAGAGAAAACATCTTCATTTCATATAGAGTATTTGATTTAATTTGATACAACGATAAATACTGTAACCACCTGCAAGGATTTGTTGAAGCAGTCGTTGGCCCTTCACAGTGTAGAAATCTTTACACAGTACACAAAAGCACTGCATGTCCGGAAGATGTACTAAATGTTGTACTAAGAAACAGAGAAGATATTGTTTTGTTACGTAGTCTCAGACAGCTGGAGAGTTACAGCAGCCTTCAAAAAAGGGGTAAATTGTTTCTTTAGTTTCTTTCAAACAGCACACATCTTTGGAAAATCAAAGTCTGTTCAAACAATACAACATTTGTGATATGTTTTCTGAGCCATGAGGGATGCAGTGAAACAAATGTGTAGAGAACAATCAGACACCTGCAGATACTTCCAAAGTTTGTCTGTTCAATCTGTTACTGAAGCAGCCAGCCTTATTAATTCTAATGTGTAAATAATATTTTCATGAAAGTTTCATTAAAACAAAAGTTGCAATAATCAATAAACAAGGTTACTTTTGCAAATACTTTATGTTTTAAAACATCCAGTTGTTAATTCTGCAATTCTAGTGTACCTTTAGATACTTCATTCAGATAATTTCATGATACATTTTGAACAATTACACTATAAGTTGTAATCTTTCGATTTCAGTTTCTGCGTTATTTATATAGCATCAGCTCACAAGAACAGTTGTCTCGAGTTGCTTTTGATTGTAAGTTAAATGCTTCACAGTATCAGAGTGAGAACCCCAGCAATCACTCCACACTTGGTGACAGCACTGCTGCAACTGGTTGTAATTTGAAAATTCTGCCAGAACCTGATGTAAGTGCTGCCAAAACAAAACTTGTGATCTTCTCATCAAAGCCACTGAATCTTTCATCTGTGACTACTTATCAGGACTCTGTGATCCAGTCTGCAATTTCAAATGAAGTCTTGCTTATTTTTGAAGGCCAAAAAGTGACTGCTGCCACTTTTGTATCTGTGACATTATGTACATGCATGCATCCTTGCAATGCTTCAATGCATCAGGTGCAGTATACCATGGACCACTGGGGCTAATTAAAAACTAAACCTCTGACTTAGGCTTCACTACTGCCCTGTTATATGCTTGAGTTGAACAGCCTCGTGCACCTCCCTCATCAGTCATTAACATGTTTGTGTTTATAAGACATGGTTCTACCATATTTACAAATATATGGCCTTCAAAAATTTATGATAGTGATTTTTTTTTTGACAGAACTCTTACCCACAATCTGTTTCCAGAGCTCCTATATAGTATGCTGCTTCTTTTCTCTGAAATCAGTCTGGGTCTGACTAAACTGACTAAAGAAATTCAATATGCAATCAATAGATATTAATAAAACAATAAAATACCATAAAGGAAAATGCTGTTTTTTAGAGAAACTTTAAAATAGTGGAGATGATTATCAGGACATCTAGACAAACACGAGTCCATTTTTTGTGTCTTCTAAGATCACAAAATGTTTACAGTGCAGGGATTTTTTATACTGATTTTGATACTGAGCATTGAGTATTGGTATTATGAAGTCAAGACCCCTTTTTGAGCCAGCGTGTTGACTTTACTGGACATCTTATTGATAAAAATTAACATCTACAAAGCAAATTTGTGTGCTTTACATGTAAACTAGCACTTTTTAGTACCTGGATTCACAATTTAACCCCTTGTTTTGTCCTGAATCTGAAGAAAGTAGTTCTGGTTTCAGTTTATGTAGCTAGAGATTTTATTTTGTTTTAGTAAGTCAAATATTGGTGAAGCAGTAATGTCAGCATTTCATCACAGGCAGAGCAGATGGTCACACTAAGCCAGACAGTCGTCTGCTGAACAGCAACCCACACTGGCTTTCTTGTTGAAGTCTCTACCTTATCTAACTTTGAATATGAACATGCATCTTGTCCTGCACCTTACCTTGATTGAGCCAGAGAGCAAACGTTCAGGAGAAACAGCTCTTACCTTCCCAAATAAACCACAAACAGCATGTAAATCAACCTGAAAATGTCAGTTCAGTGTGGTTAGATAGTGCCGTCCTCAATCTTCAGTACCACTAAAGACATGTTGTCTGCATGATTTATAAGCTACAGTACACATTTATTTATTGAGTGTCTTATTCATTACATTTGCAAGAATAACAGCAGTAGTATGGTAGTTTAGCATCTGCTGTGATTCAAGCATTGACAAATACAGATCTTTCCAGTAATCTACAGTAATTTAGAAAGGCACTTTTCATATTTGTCTCATTTCTTGCTTTTAATAATAAGCAACAGGACTAACAGCCACAAACAGTGCTTCTTGCTGTGAGCACTGTCACCTCACAGTAAGAAGGTTCTGATTCATAGTTCCTGGTTTGCTGGAGCCTTTCTGTGTGGAGTATGCATGATCTCCCCGCACTGTTTTCTCCCAGGTACACCAGCTTCATTCCACAATTCAAAGACATGTGAGGCCCCTGTGAATCTAAATTAGATAAGTGGTTAAAAATAAAACAACAACATGTTGGCATTATTTTTGCCTGCTGGAATAGTTGTCAATTCAATTCAATTCAATTCAATTCAATTTTATTTATATAGCGCCAAATCACAACAATAGTCGCCTCAAGGCGCTTAATATTTGTACAGTAGATCGTACAATAATAGATACAGAAAACCCAACAATCATATGACCCCCTATGAGCAAGCACTTTGGCGACAGTGGGAAGGAAAAACTCCCTTTTAACAGGAAGAAACCTCCAGCAGAACCAGGCTCAGGGAGGGGCGGCCATCTGCTGCGACCGGTTGGGGATAACTTTATTAAGTCTATGTATAACAATGACTTTCAGAATAGCCTGAAGACTCGCCCAGCAAACCGAATCCCTCGTGGCGACCTTATTCCTCGTCATCTGGAGGGATGCCAAGCTCCTCATCCGTCCATTCAGAAGCATCCGGCCAAGGGAAGTGACCCAGAACCGCATCAGGGTCATGCCAGCAGTGCCAAAGGATCCAAAACCACATGACACCGCTGATAAACTCCGACTCAAACTTCTGCTTCTTCGTCAGCTGCAGGTATTGTCTGTACTGTGGCTCAATGTGCGGTCCGCCACTCGCCTCTCTGCTCGTTACTCTCGCAGGTTCGCGCCGAAGCAGGCGCGCTCCGGTCCAAAGGACTCCCAGCGCCCTCCCAAATGAAGACATGTCTGCTTTTCTATCAAAAATCCAACGTTTCTGGGACTCTGTAAAAATCTAGACCAGGTGCTACTTGTCATATAATTTGATTTTTAAAAAGTGCTCCAAAATACACTAACAACACAAGAAAACAGTTAAGAGGTCCAGATCAGTGACTTGAATGGTTAGAGATGAGGTCTAGCAGACTGTGACAGGTGGCTGTGTCAGCACTGCAGTAAATCAGGGTAACTTTAAACCTTTGTAAAAACCTAAGAGGATTAGTCATATAAAGGCTGTAAAACCAGGCTGTAAATTTGTCAGTTTCTTCTCTGAAGCTGGGTTTTTAATTGTAATCTATGGGGCCCCTAGTGGCTTTTCATGGAAGTGTTTTTTGCACTTCTGTGAAGGCTTTGTTTTTCAGCACAACATTTTGAGGTTTGGATAGAGTTCTCACTACTATTTCTGAATTGTTTGACCTGAATATATTTTACCTAAAACAATTTTTGACAATTTACGTGGGGGTTTGGGAGAAATACAAAAACAAAACAAAGGAAAAACAAAGGAACCACAGCACACTGTTGCTAAAGTAAAAGGAAAATCATTTCAGATTTATTCCATCCTCCACATCTGTATAAATCACATGTGGAGGGCTGCCCTTATAACAAGCAGCCACAGCCAAATGCATCTGATTGAAACAACTGCTGATGCTCAGCAAAGGTAGCTGCCACACTTTCACCACTTCTGGATGCACAAAGAGAATGATCTCAAATGATCTGTTCAATCCTGTTTATCTCTTTTTCAGGTGTTTCTTAATGCTGTCATCGTTTCCATCACTCACGCTGACCCTTCTTCTGTAGTCTGGCCCTGCTGAATAGTTGAAAAATACAAGATATTTCCACATTACATTTCTGAGATTTAGTGTAGTTTGTTTTGGGGGGTTTTAATCAGTGCATTTATCCGCATACTGTGTCAGATCTTTAGCCTGGCCGATACTGAATTTTTGGGGCCATTAACAACTTTTAGGGAGACAAAAACAGGGAGACATTACAATAACATAATGTCCAAGATTATTTATTGATACATATTCATAAATAAATTTTAAGATGGAACATGTTAGACAGAAAAGGGAAAACCATGGGATCACTGTTTATTAATTTACCAGCAATGCACTCCACTATGCTGACAGTGCTTGACTGCACCATCATCTGCTTGGCCGTGACACGTACTCTGTTACATGTGTTGACAGTATTGTAAATAATGGAGTCAGAGCTGCAGCACTGGACAAATTATGTGATAACACTAGTTCTAAATTACACTAGCCCTTATTTTCTGCACATATTTTGTATAAAAAAAAGAAACAAAAGCAATTAAGTTTCTTATTGGATAACACATATATTGGATATATCAATATATCCGTCATATCTGCCAATATTGACTAAATTATACATTGATCAAAATCGAGTGAACTCAGAATCAAGTATTTAAGCATGTAGCATGAAATTAACAGTATCCCGGGGATTTGCTAGATAGCTGCCTGCTGGTTTTGACCTATTCACCATTTCACTTAGTCAGCCTGGCTGTCAGTGAAGGAGGGGAGTGTACGTGATGGCAAGTCTTCCCTCTTTGTACAAACAAAATCAAGACTGGTATCAAACAATTCCTTTTGGCATTTGGCTTAGCATGTAGCTGCAGTGAGAAGTCAAGGTGCATTCAGAAATTTGAGAAAGTAAATCAATGGATCACTCAGATGGTGTGCATATCCTACAGATGGGCAAACTCATAAAAGAAAACACCATTTTGAAAAAGCAGGTAAAATTTTGACAAAAATGTCTTTTTGTCAAAATTTAAAGTCTGATTTATTGCATGGTGATTCATCACCACTAATAATAAATAATAATTCTAATCATAACAACTATAACTATAATCCACAGTTATAATTTAATGTGCTAAAATAATCCATTTTTTAAACCAGTACTGTTTTCTGAGTCTTTAGGCGGATTTGTTTCACCTTAGAAAAAAAAAGATTATTAGTCATATGTTGTGAGTCACACCAGTGACAGTTTTGGTGTTATAAATTAGCAACAGTGGCAGAGCGGCAAAAAAACACCATACAGTAACGACAAATGTACTCATGCTCTCTTGTAGTCTTCAGAAGATAGTGAAGAGATTTCTTTATTT
Organism: Tylochromis polylepis; assembly: GCA_015107715.1. Classification (NCBI taxonomy): domain Eukaryota; kingdom Metazoa; phylum Chordata; class Actinopteri; order Cichliformes; family Cichlidae; genus Tylochromis; species Tylochromis polylepis. The sequence goes on along the minus strand of VVHJ01063649.1, from coordinate 15,256 downwards.
GATCTTTTCAGATGTGTTCAAAGCAGAGAAGTAAACACTTGTTCTTTTAGAAAAGGACAGAGGTTGGTGTAACATAGAAATCTTGCAGAGTGTTGTTCATTTTACAAACAAAATATTGTTATCATACTGATACATGTGTGATTATGAGACACCACACAATAATACTGTATCATCTTAATTATTTACACTTGAACAAAGCATCAGCCCTTCTGGCTACAAATGCTTGAGATGGCTGTATAAATCAGTTTTATCTCTGTGTGTGTGATAATGACATATATGTGTGTTCTTACTGTATATGTGTGTGAGCTGCAGACACTGAAACAGCAATAAGATGTTTGGTTTGTACTGTGGCTATAAGGGAAAGAAGTTGAATGACAAAAATAGGAAGGAGAAGAATAGATACACATTTGACCAGAAAATATCAGGCCATTTGAAAAAGTAGGCTTACACGCAAACATTCAGACATGCACACACATTCACTAACAGGCAGGTGGGATAAGATGCGGTAAACCCCCCAGATTGCACACACACACACATACAAATATGCACAAACAGTGAATGCCTCAGTAGATGCCCATCTGCTTCAGTACTACCTCAGTATTCCATCAGCTTTCCTCAGCAGTGTGAGCAAGGTGAACATACCTGCCTGTGATACCACTCTACTGCACATGTCATCCAATCAAAGTCCACCATAACATGATGAAAGTTTCCACTGCAGCACGCAGTTTAGACATTTTTAAGTTCACACAGAACACTGGGGCAGAAATATAAATTTGTTGTTTTTCAAGATGTCTTTTTTTGTTTGTTTGTTTTCTTTTGTTAGTTTTTTGTGTGAAACACTTTTGCTACTTTAACAGTAAGCAAAGAGCCCCTTCGTCCCATTGGTCCTCCTGTCGAGAGTGTGACATAGAAAGTGAAAGGAAAAACAGATTTACAGATAAAGAGAAAAGATACATACTATTATCTAACGTCACAAACAACAGTTGTGAGGAGATTGTCAAGGCCTTCGCATTATATTCAGTGAATGAGGTCACATTGTAGGTGAAGAGAGAAGTAGTATAGGGTGAACCAAAGCCCACATCAGAGAACAAAACAGCCTAAAAGTCATCAAATAAGCCTCCTCTGTGAATATTATCAGAGAACCTGTAGTTTAAGCCCCTTCTTTGTGCATTTGTTAGGTCTGTTAATCATGCCTTCATTTCTAATGCAGTCCCTGAAAGTGCAGATGTGAAAACACCCGAGGCCAGCACATTATCAAACAGTTCAGAACAGTGTAGCTTAATGTCTGCAGAGTAAAATGTCTATTACACACCCAGCCGTGCTGTATCCTTCAAAAAGAGCGTTTCCATGACTTACAAAGGATTTTCTGGAAGGCTCTGCGGAAGTCCTGGTTGAAGATGGTGTAGATTACTGGGTTTAGTGAGCTGTTGCAGTAGCCAATCCAAAAAAAGAACTTGAAAAGTGTTAGAGGGATCTTGCATGGGTCACGGCAGATTCCATACAGACTGTAGGAGAAGAAGAATGGGAACCAGCAAACAACAAATACGCCCATGACCACAGCAAGGACGAAGGTGAAGCGTTTCTCCCGAGCAGCTGAGACTTTCTTCCGATTGACAGTGCTCCGGCGTTTGCGACGAGATGAAAACAAGTCCATGGATTTGGAACTGGCGCGCGACTTCCTGCTGGAGTATTTAGAGGCAGAGCTGCTCTTTCGGCTGGCCTTCCTGTCTTTTCTGTCTTCATGATGATGTTTTGAGGAGCAAGAACTTTTTTTAAGTTTCTCATCTGACGAGCTGCTATCTTCAAAGTCGTCATCATTGTCTGTTGGATGTTTTGGCTCATTTGGTAGGGGGGTTTGAACTGCTTGCTCATGGCAGTGCCCATTTTGGCGTTCCTGATTTTTCATGCTCCCGCCCCTGTTGGACTTTAAAGACCCACCTATGCCTGGTTCAGCTTGGTCCATTCCATTCTCCAGCGGTGAATCCACATCCCTTTTCTTCTCTGACAATGTTCTGGTCCTGGTTTTTGCCACTTGGTAGATCCGAATATAGACCAGGATCATAATAACACAGGGAGCAAAGAATGATCCTATGCTGGAGTAGAGGATGTACCAGGTCTCATCATTCAGCATACACTGGGGACTGGCCTCACTGCTGCTTCTGTCCATTGATATCAGTGGAGGGAAGGATATTATGGCTGAGATCAACCAGACCACAACAATCATGCCTTTAACTCGTTTAGGTGTTCTCTTTAAGTTGTATTCTACAGCCTGTGTCACAGACCAGTACCTGTCCAAACTAATAGCGCACAGGTGAACAATAGAAGAGGTGCAGAACAAAACATCCAGAGCTAAATAGATGTCACACCAAATTTTGCCAAAAAACCAGAAGCCCATAAGTTCATTTGCCAGTGAAAAGGGCATGACTAGAGTGGCTACCAGTATGTCCGCACTGGCCAAGGAGACGAGAAAGAGATTCTGGGGTGGTTTTAGAGCTCTGCTCGTTAAAACGGCGATAACAACCAAAACGTTCCCGACTATTGTAAACAAAATCAGGAAGCTGACAAGTCCAGCAAGACCCCAGATAGCGAACAGGGTGTACTGACTCTCAGAGGTGGAATTAGAGGAGATATTTTCTGCTTCTACCCGCTCGTCCAGGCTGGAGATATTAAAGAAATCCATTTTTAAGTCCAGTTTTGATTTTTAAAAACAATTAATGTGCGGAAATAATCCGTAGAAATATCCAACTAAGACTTGAGCGCACATTTCACAATAAAAATATACATGAAATTACATTTTTCTTCTCTCCGCAATGTTCCACATCCTGCATATTATTCTCTCATATGCATTTGAAAACAGAGAGAAAGGAGGAGGAGGAGCATACGATATACAAGTCTTTTAAGTGCTTATTCCAAGAGCGCACGCTGCTCAGCAGCAAAATTTCCATGGTTAGAAAGCGGACTCCTTCCTCACCGTGTCCTCTCCCATCCCGACTGCGCCCGCATCTCTCCTCCTCCGCCTCCCCGCTGTGTCCTGAGAGAGGTTTGTAAGAACCACGTGTCTTTTTTTTTCTATTAGAAAGAACTAGCAGGGACGCGCTCCGCCCCGGAGAAGAGATGGGAGCGATTATTGGAGGAGAGGAAGCAAATAAGCAAGCAAACATTTTTTTTTATAAGTTATACGGGAATGGTCGATAAGATCAGTGCTGGCTACTGCTGGGGGAGCTCTTGCTTAATGTGGGTCCAGTTTAGCTGCATTGTCAGTGTAAAGTGGCTGACAGTAACAAATTGGTCAGTCGATCAGACAATCTCTTTTCTTATTTGACTCTTGAAGGGCTATTTTAGAGTGCGCTCACGTCGAGCGCCTGTGTGCAGGAGCTGCTCGCTGGAGGTCACATTGCTGTCAAACTGACAGCGGCGAAGTCCCGCACCAAGGAAAGCACGCTCTGCTCTGTCCTTCTGTGCACACACTGGAGGTCAGTATTGTAACAGTCAGCTCCGGAGGGACAAATTGGCCAACACACACGATGCATATGAACATTAGCAATAGTTTTCTTAAACAAACTGAATATAAATGTTTATTAGTAGTAGTAGTAGTAGTATTAAGCTATGTGGTCCATCGTTTAACTTTCGCCCTGGTTTATGAATATGAGAGGAGCACGTGTGAACACAGTGGAAATAATGGTCCTTTTTTGCTCTCTTCTGCCGTTATATTTCATATGTTTGCATGGTGGTAATTAGACGGATTACAGGATTACATGACGCAGCTGTGTGTTCTGATGGAAAGTGAGACGCACGCGCCTTTAGGGGATTTCAAAGGCGCTAAATCGTCGGCATGGAAAGCACTGCAAATACATAAGATAGAGAACAAAATAGGGCGTGCATGAAATGTGGTTAATGAGGAGACGTCTTAAAGTCAGTTCATCCCCTTGGATGCAGTAGCCTAATGGGCGGAATATGTCTGGAGCATGACATCCAGGTTATCCTGGCTTTTTTTTTTTTTTTTTATCCATTCTCTCCGTGGGACACGTGCATGCAAACTTAACACACAGCCAAAGGAACACTTAATTCTATTTCTCTTTCTCTCTGTATCTTTTTCTCTTGCACACATGGCGCAGCAGCACTGTGCAAGGTTCTTTAAATTAAATCCAAGTTCACTTTGGTAAGGTCAATCCCCAAAAAAGCCTGTGATAAGTTTTTGGACTTCCTTTATGGACTTCCTCCACTCCTGTTATCCCTATCCTCTCTGGGTGGCTTTACCTCCTGGAGAAACCCTTTCTTGCCTTTGGCATATAGCCGGGTATTAAGTTCCTCGGCTAGTGCGTTTATCGACCATGTCTACCGGCTAAGTACCTGCCATTAATCACTAGAGCACACAGCCATACGGAATTAAAGAGCAGCCACAGCCGCAAGAAATGCTTAAGTCCAAATTGATCTGCATCAAGACTATGAGGTGGAATGAGGAGGGCTCAGGAGCTCATGGTCCATCTGCCTGCATGGAAACACAGTCACTAACCTTCCCCCTGCACCCATCCAAAAAACAGAGTGTTCTCCTTATGCTGCCTTTTTAAATTCAACCTAGGCTAGAGTGTTGCTGTAGGTCAGTGTAGATGCTCTCTAAGCTGATTTTGAACAAACAGTCAAGTCTTATTATGGTCATTAAGTTATATCCTGGGGCCACAGCTCATCTATATATAACTGGGGCATCAGTGAGGGATCTTGGCTATTACCAAGCCTTTTTCTTGTTTTCAGTGCTGAGTCTTTCTCAGAGGGAATAAGTTGGCACTTTCTGCAACTAGCCAGGAGACAGCTTTGAGCTGTCACAGAAACTTAGCTGATTATTTTTTATCTCTTTAAACCAAGGATATGTACTTATGTTCTCTGAATTACCGTGCTTTTTGTTCTGTTTCATTCCTTTTTATTCCAGTATAATCATAAACTTTGGTTCTGTTTTTTTTTCTTTCTTTTTTTTTCTTTGATGCAGAGTCACTCCTGGATCAGAAATCTGCATTTTTATTTGAATGCTACAAGGCAGCATTTGTGGAACTGAAAACAGAGACAGTGCCCAGAGCTTTACAGCAGAGAAAAGTATAATGAGCCTCTGAGAGTTTCAAAAATATAATAACATCTGATATGTTCTTACAAGGTTACATGGCAAGCCCTTTGTGGGCCATTAAAACCCAATACAATGTCCACTCGAGTCACTGGCCTTTATCACACAATCAGAGCCTCAGCCAGAAGACATAATTCCAAAGATGGCCACCTCCTGCTTATGAACTCTGATCATCTACCTGCAGGTATCAATGTTCGACAAGCACATCAGTGTTTAAACCAAGTATCCAAATACTAAATACTTTAGTAAGGCACGTGTTTGCAAACTCTAATTCCCCAAAGAAATCAAAGCTCTTACCAGTAACAACAGCCACTTCTAATTACCACCCTCTCTAATGTGAGGTGGTTTCCATATTGGCTCCTCTATAAACTGAGGTACCAGCTGATGACAGTGACAAATGGCAGTGTTACTCTGGCAGATGACTGTAGAGCCTAGAACAAATAGTTCAGCAGAGAAACATTCAGACTAGGGGAGTTTCTCTTGTGCTAGCATCACCTCACAAAGCAGGGTCTGCTTCTTATCTACCACCTTGCCTTTGACAAATTACCTATTAGGAATTTAGATTGATCTGAAATTGATTTTTTTTTCCACATGGAAGGGGTTTTCTTTTTGGTAGACCTGCATAATGAAAAATAAAGTTGTCAGTGTTTCTAAGCTCACGTATCTCCTTCTGAAAAATTGCATATGTGGCCAAATGATCCCAACCGCTCAGTCACTCTCTTCATCATTTGTGGCACTTTCTGTGGGATTGTCAGAGCTACTGGAGCTCAGAGAGATTTTTAGAAAAACACATTTTTATTGTATGACCCATATCTTAAACTGGTGTCTTTCTCAACTTTTTGCTTCTCCTAAAGATTTGTCAGCAAATCCACGGTGACCTCAAAGTAGTTGTCACAGTGAAGCCTGGGGCTGGATGTCAAGCAGGATGCATTTTAAAAATAACAGGAAGAGATTTGTTAGCTTCTCTTTTGTAACTCTGGTGAATTAAGAAAAAAAAGAAACTCAGGGATGAATTTCAACTGCGTGCAAACTGCCCTCTGGGTGAACTGACAAATTAGTGGATTTGCACAATAATATGCACAGTCTAGTTAACAGCTAAGTCTTTTGATTGTGAATCTTGAGTTTAAAATCTCTGGATGCTTTATTATTCCCCAGTTTCAGAAAAATCTGCTTTTAAGAATTAATTTGTGTTTTCTTACTTACTCATTTACTATTCAGAGAATGGTATTCATTTATTATATTTCCATCTCTCAAAAAATATTTCTTTTCATTCACATTTTTGTGCTTAATCAGTTGTTGTCCTATAGAACTCCTCTGATACATTTTGAATGAATCAGCATAAGGAGTATTGGATGTGGATTGTGCAAATAACTTAATGAATAGTTTGGCGTGCAGCCTTAAAAATGTGGCTGACATTCAGCTCAAAAATAATCATGTAGTCAGTAGATAAAAACGAATTAAACCTGTGTAGACAATGAGTGTATAAAGTATGTTTGTACATTCTGGCATTTTAAAATTCAGTTTAAGCTGAAGGACATGTAGACATTTAGCAGCACAGATTGGATGTTTTAAGAGGACAGATGTGTTGTACTTTTATCAGTGCCACGGCATTATCTGGCATTGAGTATTTTATAGAGTAAGGACTGTCTGAAGAGAAGTAAAATATCAGGCAAAAGTATGCATTATGAAAATAACTGCAAGCCTCTTTCAAACCCTGCAGGTTGTCAGCGTAAGGGACTCTTGTTCAAAAACCCACAGCTTTGAATTGAAAAGGACAAAATGTCGGGGGTGTTTGCCTTTGTGTGTTCCTGCCGAGTAGAAAGTGCATTACTCCATCACTCTTTTGAGAAAAGGATTGGGTGCTGTCACTAAAGCAAATGGTTTTCTTCCCATTACACAATGCAGTATCAGCAGTAAAGATATTAACTCTTTATTTAGCATCAAGACGTATCTTTTTTCTTTTCTGTTAAGCGTTTTGGTTCATAGGCATTACAAAGAGTCAGCTGAGGGATTGAAAAGCCAAACAGTATATGGATAGTGTGACACTGTAAAACAATTTTTATTTTTTATTTTATGTTTGGATTTCATCCTCAGATCGTACTAATATTACAGTTGACCTTCAGCTATATATAAGTTACTAGGCAGAAAAAGAAGACTTCATCATTTCATACTCATATGAGACTCAAGGTCTTTTTTTGTGTCGCTTTTGTCATCTTTTATTAACGGCCTGTATCTTTTCCAAAGAAGTATCCAAAACTCCAGTTATAATTAACAGATATGACTACAATCACAAATCAAATAGCTTCCAAAATTGATTCTCCAGAATGGACCTATAAAACTATTTCAGCCTCATAAAGCATTTGGATATTTGCTGTGGCACAACAGACTGTTGCACTGCAGATAAGATTACTCAACTGTCCTGAGAAAGGTTGACTGTCCAATTATAAGATGAGTGGCTGTGCAGTGTCTGGCCTAGCAAAGTCATTACTGTCCATCTGAGTGACAGTTGGGCCAAACTTGCCGATCTGCAGGCAAGTCGAGAATTATGCACAGTATGAATGTGTTAGAAACGTGACACCCAGACATAGACCAGCACCAGCTGACTAGAAGTTGCATCATGATCTGTACACCAGATTGACTTGATGTTGGTGAAAAATGACCATCTGTGAAGTGTCACTGGCTAAGAGATCACAGATTGGTCAAGAAATGTTGAAAGAATTCATGTAGAAATCAAATTTTAGGCTGGGGGGGGGGGGGGGGGGGGGGAGGGAGGGCAACAAA
>VVHJ01063645.1:10862-29350 GCA_015107715.1 Tylochromis polylepis | reverse complement strand
CTGCCAAACTGGTCATGCTGGAGGATGTTGCAGGCAGCAGAACATTCTCCAAGGCGTCTCCAGACGCTGTCACGTCTGTCACATGTGCTCAGTGTGAACCTGCTTTCATTTGTGAAGAGCACAGGGCGCCAGTGGTGAAGTTGCCAATCTTGGTGTTCTCTGGCAAATGCCAAACGTCCTGCACGGTGTTGGGCTGTAAGCACAACCCCCACCTGTGGACGTCGGGTCCTCATGCCACCCTCATGGAGTCTGTTTCTGACAGTTTGAGCAGACACATGCACATTTGTGGCCTGCTGGAGGTCATTTTGCAGGGCTCTGGCAGTGCTCCTCCTGTTCCTCCTTGCACAAAGGCGGAGGTAGCGGTCCTGCTGCTGGGTTGTTGCCCTCCTACGGCCTCCTCCACGTCTCCTGATGTACTGGCCTGTCTCCTGGTAGCGCCTCCATGCTCTGGACACTACGCTGACAGACACAGCAAACCTTCTTGCCACAGCTCGCATTGATGTGCCATCCTGGATGAGCTGCACTACCTGAGCCACTTGTGTGGGTTGTAGACTCCGTCTCATGCTACCATGATATCATATTGCATTTCATATAATCATAGTCTGTAATGTTCTTATTGGCATTAACCCAAGTAATTAAACATTTCAGTTACATTAAAAAAAATGAGCATTTTGATTTTATGTGCTCTATAGTCTATGTAACAAATAACCATATAGCCCAGTAACTATAAAATGAGGTGGATCAATTAAAAATACAACTTCAGTTTCACACTATTCGTTTATCAGAAATATATTCAAAAGTGTGTTACATGTTTACATTTACACAGAAAAGTCAGAAATCTGTACTGCCATGAACAAAATTATATAATTTTCACCAAAAATATAAATCTATTTCTTCATGATTGATTTGGTTAATAACAGATACCCTCATGCCATTTCCCGGAGGGTAATTGGTCCTCTGGCACCAATCGGTTGCTATTGACAACAATAAATAAAGCCCTTTCGAGGGAACACTAAGGGTTGAACCGCTTTTTCAGAGGGAGGGGTAACATTATGCAATATTTTCAGTTTTAATTGCAGCTGTGCTCAAAACATTAACCCTGCCTTATTTTCTTAAACAACATTGCCATATGCAAAACAAGAGATTATTTTAGGGTGGCACATGCCACTCCATGCCACCACAGTAGATCCGCCCCTATTTAGCCTGTTGCTCTCATACAAACCGTTTTAGTGCCTCATCTTCCGCTGCAGGTCTGAACATCCTTCAGTTCAGTTGAGTCAGAGCAGCAGAGCTAATGCCTGAACTATAGAACTGTCATGATGATGTAACACCCATTGAACAGTATCAAGTTTTTTAATTAAAATCAAAACTTATGAGAAAGGAGACCCCTTGAACACAAATCAGTGTGATGAGAACTACTAATAATGGCTGAAAGAGTCTTTGAGAAAACATTAAGATTTCCATGTATGGTTGGACACTTCAGTAAACTGCTGTTCCTATTTCCCTAGCAAAACATTAAAAAAAATAAGTGGTACAACTTTTAATGATGCCACAAAAACAGACTTCCCTTATTGTTATTCTGGGTGTATAATCCAATGCATTTCATCCTACAGTCAGGGAAAATAACTGTACAGAACCCTTTTACTTGATCCTCTAAGGTTATTTTCCAGCTGGCTATGACCCATTACTATGGAGGTGGGGCTGCAGAAAACATGGGCGTAGTCTCAAACAGGAAATGTTTACGTCACATGGACCTCACATGAAGGTGGCGTCATACTGATACAGTATCAAGTACAATTGGTACAACCCATTTCATTTTCCACCACATTTGCAAACCACTTCAAAGTTTGTTGTTAACATCCAATCGATTTGGTATAACTAATGCATAATCTGATTAGCCATTTTTGTAAATTAAGCCCATTCCACTGGATCTTCAAATCACATTGGATACAAAAAGCAGTGAGGTGCAGTTAGACGAAGAACCCAAATAATCTTCAGTCTACCTGTACCGCAATGTTATGATTCAATGGAGTCGCATTTCCCACAGCTGTATTAACTTGTGTAAATCCCATCAAAACGCTGACATTAGAGCAGTCTTCTTAATTGCATATTCAGTGCAGGTTTTCAGCACTTTCAGTAGAGCTTTTTATTTTAAGTATCTGATGAAAGAGATCAAAGCTGAAGTGTAAAAACACTTTATTGTTGTCATGAGCATCAAGTTTAAGACCAGTCAGAAGCAGCGCCACCCCAGTCAGAAGCCTGAGCAGTGGGTGCTGTGGACCAATCCTCTGTGGCAGGCTGAGTACTCCAGTCCTCACCTAGAGTGGAAGAGGGGAAAAAAAGGTGAAGTTTAGCGACTACTATAGTATACATAATACACAAAGGTAATAAAGATCCATATAAAAACCTCACCAGTATAGACCTCACCAGGCTTGACAGCTGCAGGTGCTGTAATAAAAATCCCACTCAAGTTTAAACCATGAAGTGTGAAAAAGTGATGGAAAAATCTTACACTGCATTTACAAGTTAAACATGAAGCAGCAACTCCTCTCACCTGCAGGGAACTGCTGAATGGGTACAGATGGCACTGCAACGCCCTCAGACCAGTCAGCCACCTCAGGCTGGGCAAACTCGGGTGCGGGGGTGGTCCATTCGCCCTGGAACTCCTCCTTTCCAACACCAGCCTTCTCAGCAGCAGCCTGCTCCTCCTTCTCAATCTACAAGAACATAATGTACATTAGTGAGTGTATCAGCAGGACATATGCCTCATGCACTTGGTTATAGCCACTTCAGTACTTTTAGATAAGTAGAGTGTGTCAGTCATACCTCTTCAGGGTCCCTGTAGAAGTATAAATCTGGCATGACCTCCCATGGGTGCTCCCTGGAGATGGTTCCCCTCATCCTGAGGACCTCCCGGGCCAACATCCACCACATCAGACCCACAGAGTGGTGACCCTGAAACAGACAAATGGGGTCAAATCCAAACTTGTCAGGGTTGCACTGTGATTTATTACATTCAAAAAGGTATAAAGCTGTAGAAAAGAGTTTGTGGCAAGACCTCAACTCCCATTCCCTGGTGTGGTTCAGAGAGAGGAGGTTGGCGATCAGGCACTTTTATTTAGCACACATTCTACACCACGCACTGCACAGACAGAACAGCAGGGCTCTAGCTGTGTGCAAAGACTCATTCTTTTCTACAAACCTTACCTTGTTGTTACAGGGGATGGAAATGTCCACATATCTTAGAGGGGAGTCGGTGTTGCACAGGGCAATGGTGGGGATGTTGACGTAGGAAGCCTCAGTCAGTGGCTGATGGTCAGCACGAGGATCTGTCACAATCAGGAGGCGGGGCTCCCTGAAAGCAGCCTGGATCTGATTGGTGAATGTACCAGGGGTGAAGCGACCGTGGAAGGTCGTGGCACCAGTGGCAGAGGCGAACTTCAGCACTGCTCTCTGAAACGGACAGCACAGGTTTTACTTGAGATCGCAGCAAAAATATTAATTTACATTTAAACAGAACTGTGGCTCAGGTTACTATCAAACCCCATTCATGGGACAGTTGTCCTTATGGTGTTAGCGAATCCCGGCCTGTTTACTCTTGCACACTTCCGACACCTGAACACCAACGCAAGTGCCAGGTTTTAACAGTGTGCACATCACAACAATGGTTCAGTTTTATCAGATCTTTACCTGGCCAGTGTTTCTGGAAGAGATGACACACACATCAGCTGGGTTCTCAATGGCAACAATGGCCCTGGCTGCCAGCAGCAGCTTCTCCCAGGTCTTCTTCAGGTTAATGATGTACACACCTAGTGAGCAGAACATCAAGTTTTGTCATTTGCAAGTAAAACCACAGCAAGGAGACAAATTATTCAAAAAGCTTCATCGTCAGAGCACAAATAACTGCTACACCACTCACCGTCGCTTTTTCTCTTGTAGACGTACTGCTCCATCTGGAAGTCCAAGTTGGTGCCTCCCAGGTGGGTTCCTGCTGCCAGGAACTTCAGCACATCCTCCTCCTTCATCTGAAGGACATCCAGACCTCCGGACATCGTGACCGCTTTCCCTGTGTTACGAGTTAGTGGGAGAGCTGGGAAAAGTAAAAAAAAAAGACTGAGAAAACTACAAGCTGCAAAAGAAACAGAAAATAGTACACCCATGACCAGACAAAATTCAATTTACGTCAGTGTATTACTAATCAGACACTCAAAACAGCAGAAACCAGTTGCTGAGCACAGAAACTGAGTAGCTACTTTTAGCTAGCAAGTGATTTAAGGCGCTGCTTTTCAATGAAGAGCAGGTGTTCCCTCGGTGTGTTCTTGCAGCAGGCTACAATGGAGACCTGTTCATGCCACAAACGCCCATGTGTTAAGTCAATTTGTCCTCTGATTAAATCATCAATCATTTAGGGACCGCAAATGATATGCAGATCTCATCAGGAAGGCCGGAAAAACATAACTACAAGGAGTGAAGGCGAAGAGGCTCGTGTCTTACTAAGAGAAGGCTAAACAGCGAAGCGGGCATTAAGTGGAGGTATCCAGGATGCAGAAGGCCGCTTGGAGCATAAAAAAGTCACGATAACCCAAGTGTATGGTCACCACCGTGTTCAGATATGAATTACAGCGATATGAATGGAAATCTCGTCACTAACGCTGATCATTGGTTGGAGGCAGGCGCACGAGGAACAGAGGAAGAGCGCGTGTCAGCCGCTAGCGTGTTAGCTACCAAGGTTAGCATCATGAATCAGTTGAAAATTAAGGCGCGATAGTCTGCATCTGTCTACCCTACGGTATATTTTCTTTGTCCTCTGTCATAACTTTACGTGCTTCGACTAGTTCTTTCGATTTAAAATAAATAAATAGGCCGGTTTAAACTCACCACGAAACAACGCCGTATGGAAATCTGACCACACGGTGAAAAAGAGGGCGCTAGGAGGAAATGACGTTGGTTTTATACCAAATTTTCAAGCGTGTGATTGGCTGGTAAAACTGAGGCGGGGGGGTGGGATAAGAAACTTCCTCATTTTCGCCACTAGGTGGGGTTTTAATTCCACGCGCCTCAAAGGCAGGAGCAGAGGTAACCAGAGGTGGGCTCACGGGTCGGATGGGTATCCCATATTAAGACAATGGAGATGGAAAGACCATATTAAGACAATGCTGAGACGCTGACTTCTCGGTGAAAGACTGACCTGTGTTCCTAACATATTTGCCAGAGATAAAGTGTTCTAGGCAAAGGGATCATAATATGTACACAATTGTGAAACTGTTTCAGTGAAACGTGTCTTATGTGTGGAAACTTCTGCAGTTGTTCGCTCTTTGAAATAGTCCTACATTTGAAATTAAGTTACAATAGATTACCGAGGCAATACTGGAGCCGTACACTTAACAGGCACCGAGACAGCTGATTAGTTTTCTGTGGGACTGATGGGGTCACTCAAAAATGGGGTTTGGGTACATGTCAAGGGCATTAGAGGTGATGGACATGGGCCAGATGCCTGAGATGTTTTGGAGCTGTTTTCTGGGAATGTGACCTGAATGACTGGGTAAAAAAGGTGGGATGTCAACACATTCAGAACGTGTTGATTTGGTCACAATAAAACCCTAACAATCAATTACATCTGGATTTCCTTTTTTTTTTTTAAACAACTTCATAACCAAAGCAATACAACACACATGCAATAAAATATTTTCACAACCCTCTACTTAGACAAAAGGAGATGGTCTCAGTTGCAATTGCCCAATTCTCATGGCTGAAGGAAAAAGACACAAAACAAAAACAGACTCTGAAAACAGTGCCATGTAACTTGAGAGCACCAAAACATTCCCAACTTTAACAAACACCACATCTGGATTCATAATTGTGACACAAACTCGAACACTATAAGTCGCCGACTCTCAGCTTGCATATGACCAAAGTATACAGCTTGTTAGAATGATTTTTAACATGATGAAGTATTTGAAACATGATCAATCAGTCCCAAATGGAAAAGTCATAAATCAGGTCTGTAAAGCTTGTCCTGTATATCATTTATAGATGCTGATCTACAAACCCAACAGTTTTCTAAATTTGTTAATTCAGTTGTCTATTTCAGCCTAAATAGCCTTCTACTTTAGACTGACGGTCCTACTCTCTTCGCACCGTCCTATTTGATGTCGTGCCACCCCTCCCCGTGTACTGGTACAGCACTTATCTCTAACAGTACTATGATAAGTCTTTGGCCCTCGTGTTCCTGCAGTACATGACAATATTCTGAGCAATAGCTTTGTAATCATTTAAAAACACTCCTCTTTTTATAGTTTTATACCTGAACTCTCACAGCTGATTATTCTTTTATTCCCCTCAGTTAATGAAAGGACAGAGTACATGGTCATGCATGTCAGGGACATGATCTTGTGTTAATAGTGCTCTTATTTTTGTCAAGCTGGCAATTTTGATCCGAGCACTAAATTAAGAAAAATATGTACACTCACCGGTCCTCTTATCAGGCACTGCTTGTTAACACAAAAATATCTAATCAGCCAATCAAATGGCAGCAACAGGGTACAATTTGTCTGGGCTCACCAAAATGAGCAATAGAAGAGTCTGATTTGTCTGTTTCTCCTGCGCAGTCTGATGGTAAGGTCAGAATTTGGTGTGAACAGCATGAAAGCATGGATCCATTCTGTCTTGTATCAGCAGTTTAGGCTATCTAATGATGTGAAGGCTGTTCATCATTTTAATGCCACAGCCTATTGTTACTGACCATGTCTATCTCTTTATAACCACAGTGTACTCATCTTCTGATGGCTGCTTCCCAAAAAGGATAACACACACCATGGCACACACTTCAGCTTTTCATGAACATGACAGCGAATTCACTGCACTCAAATGGCTTCCAGTTACCCCATCATGGAGCAACATCTCTGAGGGAGGTTTTCTGCAACCTGTTGCAGAATTAATGCTGTTATGAAGGTAGAAGGGATCCAACCTGGTACTAGCTTAGGTGTACATAACAGAGTAATCAGCACTGAGCTCGAGCTTCATACAGGAAACACACATGTTGAACACTGGGCCGAGTTAAAGTTCAGACAGTGATGCAGTGACGTTTGGTATTTTTTCTGATAAAATTAACACAGAGATGAATTTTCCCAACAACTTTATTTTCTGTGACACATTTAAAAAGTGAAAATGTCTGCATGAAAAACCTCACCTTTAACAAATATCAAAAAAAATACAAAGACATTTTAAGGCAGATGAATTTTTTGGCAAATGCACATGGCAAGCGAGCACATATTTAAATAAAGTATCGGAATATAAATAACAGTGTTACACACGGAGACTCACATTCTTGTCCTTTCAGAAGCTCTCTAGATTTTGAACATATGCTGAGGTTAAAGTGCATAAATCTGGGCTTAATCTGGGTCACGGCCTGTAGTAATCATGGGCTGAGTCATTGCACACAGCATGCAAACATCTGAGGCACTGGAAATCCCACTCAGACCAGGGTTTTCCCTGCCATTCAAAGAGTTTTTAGAGCACCGTGGAGAGACTAAAAACTATTAAGTATTCAGACATTGTTTCTGGATACAGTCCAAATCTTATTTGTAGCCTTACAACAGCCAGGCTAGTTAGTGTTTTCACATGTGTGTAGTGAACATTTCCCAGTTAATCAGCACTCAAAAGCATTTGATCTGCCCAGTTTAACCTGCAGATTGTGAAGGCTCCTAAATGCATGGAAGTAAATTTATGACAAGAAGGAAGAAACCATTTGTCACAAAAAGCCCCCCCCCAAAAAAAACACACGCAAAACTCTGAAGGGATTTCTCAAACATGGTCCAAATACTTGGAGCAAAATCACCAAAGTTTGTGTAGTAGTTACAATAATTAGTAGTGCAGTAGAAAAATATCAGAGCATTTTTGTATCACCTTGAAAGTCTTTTTAGCGTTATATTGCACATGCTGATGTTCAGACACAACCTAGTAAGACACTAAATGTACAGGAGACCTCCCACATGTCTCTTAGACTCCTCTGAGTGAAATCGGTCACTGCAAGCTTCTGACACGCTAACGAGCAACTGCACTGCAGTAGTTCCTTCCTGTGCGCTCATTCACTGCAACTCCATTTATATCTCTTCTTCCTTTAGCAACCTTTTCAACATTGATCACTTTCAGGACTTCAGCCCGATGCGCGCCATCATCTGTTCATACACGGTCCACGCCATGGCTGCCATCATGGTCCTCCTCAGAGACCGAGGAACGGCCCCTCTGAAGAAGCCCTGGAGTCCATGTTTCTTAGAGAGTGAGAGCAAAGTGAGGCATGCAGCTGATTAAAACCAGCTTATTCAACACAATATATGGAACACACTTTAAAAACACAGCAGAGCAAGAAGGAAGAGTGAGACAGCTACCATATAGATGTATCTGATGGCCTCTGTTGTCTTGAGTTGTGGATTCACTTGGACATGTGTTTTGACCACATCAGCAGGCTGAGTGATGAGGGAGGCCAACACACCAGCCAGAACCCCACAGCTGAAGTTAGCCACAGGGGCCGCAGGAGACATGCTGATCTCTGAAACAAAGACAGGCCAGCATGTGTATTTAGTCTAAATGAACACAAGAAGAATTCTAAACGTGAATGTTTCTCAATCTTAAGCTATTAAACGTCTCTCTGAGTCCATACTTACCTTTGGGGAGTGAGGCTTTGGTCTGGCTGTAGAACATGACATAGATCCCAGAGAAAGGAACGTCTCTGAGGAGAGTGGCCATGAGGCCGGAGAACAGAGCTGCAGGACCTTCAGTTTGGCACACGCTGCGCAGAGCCCCTATCACACTCCCGTAACTGTACCTGCCACACTAAAACACAAAGACGTCTGGTTTAGATCATGCACAAAACAGCACAATATAAATGCACTGCTAAAATGAAAGCATGCTGCACAGGTCAAACAAAAATATCAATGAAGTAAACATTGATCTACATATATTTTTTCTTCATATACAGGCTGGTGGGTTTCATCATCTGCACAGATGCATTTTTGTTTTGAAGAACTTCTATCACTTCAGAAGAATAATCAAATGAAATTATACCAAATTTTATCTAGTTTTTTTTTTTTTATAAACACAGTATTATAGAAATATATTCCATTTGTTTTATTTTATTTTAGGCTTTTTAAAAAATGTTATATTCATGAATTACTTCATGTAAGTACACACAGAAGCTCTGGGGTTTGGGTTTGGCTCATGTGAAAAGGGGGCATCTGGCATCACTTTGAGCATGGGAAAATAATCAGTGAATACACGGAGCCACGAGACAATTTTAAACCTAAACTGAATATAACCTGCTCCGGACAGATTATGCATTCAGCTCCAAGTTTCCATGGTGACCTAGAGAGTCAACAGGTGACACTGAAATCTTTGACTTGAAGTTCGACATACCTCACTAACCAATTAACCTCGCTTCGGAGTACACCCCCTCTGGACACTGCTTACTTCAAAACGTGTCTTGACGACAGTAACCGGCAGCATCACGACCCCCGCCACTGTCCGGGCTCCGCCCCCCAGCAACACAGCCTCCACAGCTCCTGGGCGTCTGTCCTGTAAGAAGTGCTGCTTCAGAGAGTAGTAGGTGCTGAAGTAGATCCCAACTCCTGGGATGGTCCGGACGAAGGACTAAAGGAGCAGATGGAGGAGAGAGACTGTCAGATGCATTCTGGCTCACACAGCAGGAGGAATTTGTGACCAAATCTGTACACGAGGTAGACTTGGGTATAAAGAAGCTCTAACCGGTGAAACTCCTTTCCAGAGTCCCAGCAGCCTCTCTGTCCGCACCACGCTGAGGAGCACCGACACCATCCCCACTCTGCCTGAACTGAAGAAACAATGCAGGCATCAGATAAGGTGGCTGAAAGCCAAAAACAGTCAACGCTGCTGCCATGTGTGTGGCCTATAAAAGTCAATCAAGGTCACGCTTTTTGAGTTCACCCAGTCAATAAATAAATAAATTTTAAAAAAAAATCAGCTTTTGGATCTCACAAGGCAGGAAAGCATGCGACACTGACGACTGTGCACGCAGACTCACCCAGGCTGCACGCCGCTCTGCAGAGTCTGCAGACGGGTCTTGACCAGGTCGAGAGGCTGGAATAGCAGCGTGGAGCAAGTCCCACTGAGGGAGCCACACATGAAGGCTTTGATGACTGGGTGCACCTGAGGGTTGGGGTAGATTTGTGAGGGGTGTGTGTGTGTGTGTGTGGGGGGGGGGGGTCACATTTCATTTGCATTTCTGGTTAAAGTCCTGTCATGACTATGCCTACAGAACATATTTCTGTCTCTTAAATGCACACTTACAACAAAGATGTAATCCCCACTGTAACACTTGATTATCTTTGATAAAAGCACTGAGTCATCAAAGACAGTGCGACTCTATTCAACCATGTTTATATTGTTGTAAATAAATAATTTAATACCTTTACATTCCATTTTAAGATATTTGAAGCAACACTTCAGTATTCTAACCATCTTTTCCCCCTACAATGTCCAACCTCACAGAACCATTCACATGTGATGTAACAACAGAGTTTGCTCCCTTGGCTTAATGACTCAGCAGCTCTTCTTCACCTTAACCACCGTTGAACTCCCAGAGCGTCATTTGGTTAATCAGTATTTCAAAGCCAAGTTATCAGTCAGACAGGACGCCCTGACCTCAATTTACTTACTAAGGATGTATGCACTAATAAGGATGGAGCTCCTGATGTAACAAAAGAGAGATCTAATACTCACCATTAAAAGTTCCATGTTTCTTCTCGAGCCGTTTTTGCAACACACCAAATCTTCTGTGTTTCCTCCTCTCGTTGCTGTCCACTGAAATGTCTCCCCTGATCAGAGGGAGAAACAGGAGTTACTCACACTGGCCTTCCAGGAGCAGGGATGGAGAGATGGTGAGGGAGCACAGCTCTGCTGTCTGAATGAGGGGACACGCACACAGAAGACTAAGAGATAAAGCTCGCCTGACCAACACTGTGTGTTCTTGTGACCCGATACACAAGGCCACTCATTAACTGACCAAAGATCAGCGTGCAACAAATTAGGATAGACCCGGTGCATGACACACTAATGCGTGTCCATCACGAGACTGTGAAGAGCGTGAGGGAGTACGTCAAAAGTAAAGACTGTTTGCACTTGTTCTGAGCACAGTGTCCAAAAACAGTTTCACAAAGTTCAATGTACATAAGAGACACAGCTAGCACTGGAAAGCCCTGTGAGCTGGCATACCGCACTTAAGTATAAGCAAAGAAAAGACTGGCTGTCCTTAGAAATAAAACACTTACATTAATGCTTGCACTTTTTTTTTTTTTTTTTTTACATAATATGTTGAAATGCAGCACACGGTGATAAAGAGAATGAAGCACCATCAAGTGGGAAGGAGAAGCGTACATACAATGAATAGGAAACAAACAACTGTAGACTGTGCCGTGATCTCACTCTCAGGAATATTTCTCCGCACACAATTAATTTAAATCTTCAATTTCTATGATGTGTCTTAAGATTTAATTTACTGTCCATCCAGGGCTTCCAAGCAGGCTGCTTTGATGATCAGCAAATAATCAGCACTTATTTTAGATGAAAGAAAATTAAAATACATCGAAAGCAGGCTCCAAATGACCGAATTAAGACAAGAGCCGGTGACGTATAAAATAAGTTAATCTGCGTAAAGACAGAGATAACACTGTTTAATATAGTAAATTTAAAAAAAGAAGTAAAGAGGACCGAGGAGGGATCCCTGTGGTACACCTGTACTACTGGGCTTTCAGACTAAAATCTGAGGTCTGCAATGAAGATAATAAATAATCTAATTTCATCTACATGGAGCTAGCACAGCTTTTCCAGTCGAATTTCCATGATCTACTGATTTTACTGGAATCATTTAAGTCCCGTTCTCATGCAAAATTGTGGATTTTATGCATAATAAAAATGCCAAAAACAAGATGCTGTACCTCAACAAGCTAGTTACACCAACAGCCCCATGAAGGCTTAAAAAAAAAAATTCTGCAGAAGACCAGATGTGCTGATTTTTCTGTTTGAAATTTATTCCATCTTCCTACCATGATTTTTATATTGAAAAAAGGGCCTACTTCAGGGGTCTCCTTCGACTTTCCGCAGTACCGCTGACAGATTAGCTGTCAACACTTTTTTTTAAAACCATTTTAAAAAGAAGCACAGTGATGAAAATCGTGTATTGTGTGTAATGAGGCTCTGCTGAGCTCTCCCTCTAACGCACCTTTAACTATCCTCCACCAATTGTTTTTCTCTCCCCGCCGAAGTCCAAATAAATAACACCAACGAAGTTATGCGTGAGTGCAAATTCTTCTTACCGAGTACTCAACCAGAGTGAAGACAAACCTGTCCACCACTCCCCACTAAAGTGCTGCAATGTACCACCAAACCTGACAACCCCCTCTCACTCTCGCTGTGATAAGCTAAAACCGGCCGGTTCCTGTTCTGAGACGCAGCGTGTCGAAACTGCGCGGAAGCACCGTCCGCCTGCGATACAGCCTTCTGATTGGTTAAACAGCTTCTGGTTCTGACGTGCGCAACAAAAGGGCGCCTCTCCGGGAAGCGAGGGTAAGTAAAAAGAAAAAAAGGGTAGGGTACTTAATATAGACACTCAGTCCAAGTCAACCAAAGTAAAGTACTAAAGTAAGATTTATTACAGTGTATTTAAACTGAATGAAAACAGTTTTGAGCTTTAAGATTTTTATTGGAACCAAAACCAAATGTTTTTCGTTAAAAAACAAACACAAACAAACAGTGAAAGGTAATTCTTCCCTCTAAATTAGAAAGAAGTCAAATGTAGGATATATAGTATAATAAAAAGCGAAATACAAAGTACAACTAGCAATAATTTAGCAGTACTTTTGTAGCATTTTCACCGTTGACTGTTTAAGATTAATTTACACATACAGGAAGAAAAACAAAACAAAAACACTTAAATTTTTTTTGTTTTTATTAAAGTCACTATTTTCTAGTTAAGACACCAATAGACAGTCTTTCATCCACATTTACCCCTACTCAGTTAAAACCGGCTCTGACCTGCTTTTGCTCCACCTCATGACCACGATGGAAACCTCTGGCTGCCCTCTGCTGGTGCGGACAACTGTTCATAAACAAATCTGAACACCACTGAGACATTTCTGGTTCCGACCTTCAAACTTAACCCCTGTTCTTTCAATGTGAACTCTGAAGTAAATAAAGGAGTAAGCCATAATAAACACTCAGACAACACGTGGCAGTTTAGAAAGCATCTTTAATCGTAATAATTCCAACATTTCACAACATGATTTCCATTCCAGAGGTGCAGACAGAAAAACATGACAACTGAGATTCAGCCCCCCCCCCCCTTTTTTTCAATTTCCTTTAAGTGCGAAATATGTGATTGTTTAAATTGTGAGCAGTAAGTCTTAAGTAACAACACATTCCTCTCACTTTCCAGCAGTGTGAGCCAAAAGCTACCTCGGGCACAGCTTGTTAGGGTTTCTCCATCATCTAGACACAGACTGCTTGTTTCTCTGATACATCTACTCAAAGATGTCACATACGCCAGGTTCTAAGGCCACTCAGATTTTAGCATACAAAGTGATAAATTATACCTATCACATGAATGTGCCTTTGGTTTGTGATAAAAATCAGCAACTTCTGTC
This sequence comes from Tylochromis polylepis, assembly GCA_015107715.1. NCBI lineage: Eukaryota > Metazoa > Chordata > Actinopteri > Cichliformes > Cichlidae > Tylochromis > Tylochromis polylepis. Next base: position 15,680 of record VVHJ01063645.1, on the reverse strand, counting down.
AACAAGCTGTACCCTGAGAATACAGTGTGTGCTGTGAGTAAAGAGACTACCCCACCACCCCATTTAAACTTTACCCTGAACATTAGCAGAAAAACAACATTGATGAGGATAAAAAACAAAAACAAAAAGAAAAAAAAAGACCAATGACCCTGCCCAGGAGATTTCTGCTGCATTTAAGGCCTTTAGTGTGTGCTGGCTGTGTGCGCACACATACTAATGGATGTGCACCATGTATTCAAAACTTGAAAGCTTTGTCAGTGAAACAAATGCAGTTGTTTATGATAATATCCAGGCTAAAGTGCCCCCTCCCCCTCAACTGCAGAGCAAAAAAAAGAAATTTCAGCACAGTCTCAAATACCTTCAATAGATTCATGAGTTGCCAATTTGTTGCTTGAAATCTGCCTTCAAATTTAATGTTTCCACATGAAGTGTGTGTAACAAAATGATCAAGCCCAAAAAGCATAGTCACGAGTGCTAACTGCAGCTAAATTGCTAGAATACATTTCAGCATATAATTCTTTATAGGCCAAGGCGAGAGCATAACAAACATGAAGCACTTCCTTTCTTAACCGTTATAAAAATGTCGCATACAAAAAACCCAAACTATTCTATAGACTGAGATATTACTTTGGTCCCCCTTCCAGTAATCTGTCTTCATTTATGTATACTTTTTCTTCAGTTAGAAAAATAGATCCTAAAGGGACTATTACACGTGGAATGTTTCCTTATAAAAATATTTTCATTATTCCAAGAGAATGAAAAATTAAGCAACAGAAATTTGGCCCTCCCAAAAAACAAAAGTGTGTATTTGTCAGTATGGCGATTGTCCTAGTTTAAGAGAGTGTGTGTGTGTGTGTGTGTGTGTGTGTGTGTGTGTGTGTGTGTGTGTAAACACCACCGTGCTGTCGTTTCTGTCCAACACACAACCTGCAGTTTCTTTACTGTGAGGCTGGAGACCTTAAAATAAACGGAGTGTGCTTTTAACCCTGTAAGACCCGACCCATCAAAAACAGCCAGAAGATTCTGGTTTTTGAACTGAGATGTTTATTAACCCTTATAACAAAACCCACAAAGATCTAACAGCAGTGTTCATTTTAGACAAAAAGAGTTTTGTCCATAACATTTTGAAATTATGGCAAGTATTGATCATGTTGATGAGACGGAGGTCTCAGAAACTCATGTATCAAATATGATACACAGGCCATTATAGGGTTAAAAGGACTGAATTCATGTTATTATAGGTGGCTCCTGCAGCTGTGTGTGTGTGTGTGTGTGTGGGGATCGTTACATCCATGAATCTAAATCCACGAACACGGCGCCGGGCTGTCTGCCCGTTTCTACACCTGTAAACAAAAGCAGATAAAAACACGACGAAGGCGAGAAACGCGGATCATCGTGATTTCATGTAGTTTCAGAAACGGCTCAGACGAGGTCGACTCTTATTTTGAAACAAAGAAATTTGTTATATTTAACAAAAAAAAATTAATCGTCCAAATGATCCAATAAATGACGTCACAGTCGTGGTCTTTTCTCCCGTTAAACTGGCGTTTAAAAATATCCGTTTAATGTGTGAGTCACTCGTTTGTGTGTCCGTGTCCTTCACGCTGGGTGAGAAGTGACTGAAGCCGTTTGACTGACAGATGAAATATCAACGAGCTGAACTGTTTTGTGGATCCAGGTCTGGCTCCTTTCATCATTAACGAGTCACGTTTGTTTCCTCCGTCCGAGTCTCCGTCACACTTCGACCTGACACTGATTTTCACATTAACTACGTGTTTTTTAAACGGTCGTAAATTCTTCCTGCTTGATCAAACGAACCCCCCCTGTTGGCGGACTGGGACGGTACGCAGGTGGAGCGGGTGGAGATGAAACGAGGGCGGGCGGTGCTCACGTTCAGCATTTATTACGTCTGACTGTGTGTAATTAACGTTGTGGACGTGAACAGCCTCGTGTTCTTCACAATTACGTGTTTAAAAATGTGTGTAGCTTGGACTACTGTGAAGCACAGCTCCGTGGGCCGGGTCTGTGTGCAGGAAGCGGCCGCTCGGACGCCTTCGGAGCGGACCACACCTGAGTCACACCTGACCAACGGTCACTGTCGTCTGCTGTGAGCTCACAGAGCCGCGTTTAAATTACGGCTCGTGGTTTCGGTGCTCTTGAAGTTGGCGTTGAGCCGCCACAGAGGGATCAGCTCGGTACCGTGCCCGGACCTCCTGCGGTGGGACAGCGGCGGTAGATCGTCATTACGGCCGGCCGAGGTATCCCGAGCTGCTGCTGCGTTAGCAGTGCTGTTTGCTAATGAGCTTAAGATGGCTCGAAAACAACTTGGCTGTGTACGAACTTGAACTTCGACCTCAGGCTCTCAGACGTGGGGACAAAGCGGGCGTCGTGCGTGACTAATGAGCCGCTCCTCTAACCCGACATCATTGAGACGAGGCGATCCCAGTTTAACAGATTTCAGCTGAGCTGGTTTTTTGGTTCGTGCCATTAAATCGTGACTGTTCCTCGTGCCAGTGGACGATCTCTGCAGCACACTCGCTGTAGAAACGCCAACCCGCTGCAGTCGTGACCCGTCACGACTCACTTGTAGATATTCGGCCGATGAATCCACAACTTAACTTTCTGTGGTTTAAAAAACCAAACTTCATAGTCAAAATGTAACCGGATATCTTAGAGCTTTGTTCATGAAAATCCTGTCCAGCTAATAAATGTTAAGTGTCCGTTCCTCCTGTTGCACCTGGATCCACAAAGATGGAGGTCAGACTCGTGAATCCTTCATTATCGGTACATTTAATGGAAACTGATCCTCAAAAACAAATCCAGAGTGTTTCTTCTGTGGGCAAACTGGTTTCCACTTTTTCTGAACAAAATGAGTCTGTGTTTAACGACCCGCAGCTCTTCCTCGGTCCAAACCGGTTCGTTGTTTTTAAGTGAACCGAGCAAACAGCGGCTCGGCATGAGCCCTGAGAGTCTGAGGGCGGTGACGTCACCCGTGAGGGTCACGTCACCCGTGAGGGTCACACCCGTGAGGGTCACGTCTGCTGCCGGGCTGTTTGCTTCTGTTTGGACCGCAGATGAAGTGACACCTGTGAACACACGCGGGACTCTGGTGGGTGTTTGAGAGACTAAACAGGAAGTTTAACGTTAAACTTCACTTTGTTTCTTCTGCCCTGAACACAAATGGTGTCGGTGAATAATTATTATGATTTTGTCGCTGCAGATATAAACGAATAAATGAGCATTAAAACAGACAGATGGGGACAGCGCGACGTAAAGTCACGTTTAAACGATGCTCGGAGTTGTGTATAGTTTCTACCTTGTGTAAGTATCTAAATGTAAAAAAACAAAAACAAGCCTTTTGTACTTGAGAAACTGTGTCGGATGTTTTGGGATATAAACGAGGAGCTGGTCGCCGGACAGTGGTGTCGTGCACGCCGTCTTCCTCCACTGACTCATTTTAAAGATGTTTCGTCGAGCGGCTGCAACACAAGACTCGCTACAGGCCGGAGGCTGGAGCAGCGAGCGGGACTTATACATATTCTACATGTGGATGTTTCACAAAGCAACCAGCGTGTCGTGTCGTGTCGTGGCGATGAAGGCGCGATCAGTGACGTTGTGTTTAGGCGGCCTGCAGTCACACTAACACACGCTCCATTTTTACATTACAAAGTCGTGTCTGTAAAGAAAACAACAAAAAAACAACTTTTTTTATTTTTATAGAAATAATTTATTCAATATTTTAATTTTGAATTGGAAGTTTTTAATTCTTTCATTTTTAATATATTTTTTACTGCAATAAGGAAACCCTTTTCCTTTGTGTGTTCCTGTTTCACATTTAAGGTTCGATTCAGCTTGTTTTGTATTTCTGTTCCTGTAGTGACAGACAAAAACGAAACCAACACATTTGATCTTGTAACGTGCCTTGGAGCTGAGTCAGTTGTAATAAATTCCATTGGTATGAACCTTTTCAGTGAAATGTGACTTTTCTTTAATGTGACGCTGGACTTTATTTTGAAATTCTGGTGCTAAAGATTTCTTTCAGTAGAAACTGAAGCCTTCAGGCTGTGATGGAGCGGGTGGCGTGTTTTTCCAGAGGGCCAGCTAAAGTAAGAACACTGGACCGAAGGGAATATTTATGGATCGTCACTTATCGATCAAATTCACAGGAGAGACCTGGCAGAGGTCTCGAACATGAAAATGAAATGAAAAACAGTGATAAAGGCACCAGGGCCTCTGAGGAAAAACACCCACATTTCCATCATTCACTGTGGCGCTTAAACACGGGACAGGTATGTTCACAAACACTTCTTTACAGCGTAGTGTGTGAATTTGTCGGCTACTGAAATCCTGCACTCACAGGCTTCACATGGACACTTTTATATTTTTATAATTCCAACAACAACTCCAGATGTGTTCCACGAAGTTGACATCAACGTGAAACCAACTTTGGCTTAATGTTGAGCGTTACTTTGAATTTTACATCCACTTAAACTCCGGTGTGATCAGCATTTCAATGAAAGCTTGAGTAACTCGTTCATTTTCACAGTGGGCTGTACTGGACTGTTTGGTGGGCCAGATGTGGCCCCCGAGCCACATGTTGGACATATAAGATTCACAAATGTTATAAATGATCAGCTCAAAATGTGAACGGAGAGCTCCAGGAGCCCATAAAGTACCAAAGTGAAACCAGCAGAACTGCACGAAACAAACGCACAATAAGGTGAAACATCACACACACACGCGCTGCCAGGACTCCAGGTGGTTTTCTGCTCAGGATTTGAAGCCTTACACACACACACACACACACACACACACACA
>VVHJ01063643.1:9102-30543 GCA_015107715.1 Tylochromis polylepis | reverse complement strand
TATATATCCCTAAAAGCTATACCCATGTCATCTACACCATTATCAGGTAATTCCCACAGACATTTCCCACACAGAGTTACTAACAGACCTGTATGGATTGTAGCTGAGTAAGTGAAGTGATTAGCTAATTGTCAGTTAATGTCAGAGAAGGCTAAGTTGCCTTGTGGGATCTTACATATCGACTCTGTTTATCTGTACTCTGTGCTTTTGTACAGTTTCTGTGCACACGCTGTTCCTGTCATGATAACTATGGAGGTTTGTTTTTTTTATTCCGTGTTGCCCACAGTTTCACATCTGTTTTCCTGCTGTTTATTGCCATCATCTGTTAGTGTTATGTCCTACTGTCCCATCTGTCCATGAGCTGTGTTATTTTAATCCCCACTGCACCAGCTCTATAAAGGTTTTGTTTTTTGTACCGTGGTCTTCTATTAGCTTACCCACTGATTAAGAAATATAAATTTCCTTTCCAGTTCTATCTTCCTGATCTGGTGGTCGACACCAAAGTCTAGTCTCACGCCCTTGCACCGAGACAGCACAAGTATCTCTGACCTCAGTCCCTCGGTCTCGCTTTCAAGTTTTTTTCCCCCTAAAACAGGGTTTCATTGTCCAGCTGAGAAGGTGGTTGTAATAGACTCCTTTGCTCATAGTGGCCACCTCGATAGGACTTGAAACCCAATCCAACCTTTGCTTTTGAAAAAAAAAAGGGGTGTTTGTCCTCTTCCAGTGGGAAAATAGATGCTAGCAAATATGGGAAAGGACGTAAAAAAGCAATTTGTTAAACACACGACATGATAATATTTTCCTCATGAGCACCAAGAGTAGAGGTCATCGCTAAGTATTTAGAACCTCCTTTGCCACCTCACGGATCTTATTTTGATGTGTCAAACCGCATTACCCAAGTCAAGTCAAAATCTTCTAAAACTTTCACACAGACAGTATATTCTCCGCTTTTCCATCTGCCTTTTGCCTTCAGGATCAGACACACAAATGTGGAACAGATACTGTTACACAGACTGCACCAGTACCTGTTTCGGAGCCACTCACAAAGCCCGCACTTTTGTCTGTCTTGTTGACCTTCTCAGGCGTGTTTGGAGCAGCAGTAGTTGTAGTCTCTGGGATGTCAGAAAGAAACACCGTTGTAGGTGAAGACGTGGAGGATGTCGTGTTTATCTCTGGCACAGCTTTTGTGGTCAGAGTTGTTGTGTTGGTTGTTGTGTGTTCTTCTGTAGTGTTGGTCTCTGGAACCAAGGTTTTCGACTCGAAATTGGTGTGATTAGAGTAATCTGGGAAGCTGGTGGAGTTTTGCGGGGTCACCGTTTTATTAAATTCCTCTTCAGTTTCCGTCATGTTGATCTGGCTTGAGTTTGTGGGATCTGCAGTTGTGGTCAGTGGCAGCTCAGTTAGCTCGATTGTACCATTTTGAACTGCAGGGAGCAGGGTGGTGGTGGTAACATTCGGATCCGCCCATTTCTCATTTCCACTATTTTCTTGTTCAGCCGCATTTTCCTCTTCTCCCGAATATGTTACCATTGAGCCAGATGCTGTCCCACTATAGTCATTATTTGACTCTGTAACATCAGCTCTCTCATCATTTCCTTCAGTAAACGTAGCATTCCCATTTCCTTCTGGAATTTTGCCTCGTGCACGCAACCAACTCTTATCAATTGTTCTCCCTGGAGAGTCCGTTGTATATTGGAGTGATGCCAGGTGGAATGCTTGGACAAGCAGGATGAGGAGGAGAAATCTCATTTTCCCTTTTGTTGTTACTCTGAAACGCATGGGAACAAATGTGCATTATTTCACTTCTTTAAACACAAATTTCTAATTTAAAAACATAAATAATGACATAATAATAGTAATCTTGAAATAATGATTGTAGCATATGTGTGTATATATGTCTGTACAAGAAAGCTAATTGGACATTATTTCTTAACAGGATGTTAAGAGGCGGTGGAGTTAGCCACAACGTTTTGGCTAGAGTTTGTGTCAGCTTGATTGAAAGCATCCTTAATAACTACTCAGTAACTAACTCAGTAAATACCATACCAGACTGATAGGACTGATAACACCTTGCTGTGGCAGTAAGGAGCAGGCTGAACAGAATTTTGTCAGAGCGTCTGGAAAAAGTATTGGTCAGTAAGAAATTTAATTGGATGAGCTGTATTGTCAGGCTATCTTAAGGAAAGCCCAGTCTGTTGTTGTTGTTGTCCAAAAAGTTGTTGGAAAAACAATGAGGACAACTTCAATATCTCTACATTTGGTTGAGATTATACCTCAATACTTCTGCAAATTATTGTGATCCACAAATATGTGCTGATTTTTACCGTACTGACACTTTCAGCCTCTCCGTAGGTAAAATTACTGTTTGCCTCCATATTTCTGATAGCTGACACTAACCTCAACTGCACTCCATTATGTGACGCCACTGCCAAGCTCAGTGTTTTGTTTGTTTGCTTGTTTATTTTTTGAGGGCTGCGTAACCTCTGTTACAAGACTGGTTTGTTGTTGTTATTTATTCATCCATAGACGTTTTTGGAATTTCTTTTTTTTTGTTGTTGTTGTTGCCTGGAAAATCATTTTCATTTTCCCACAGATTTATTCATCGAGGTCACTGACATGCGAGTTGCTTCTTTAAGGTCGTCTTGCTCACTTCTTTGAAAGCTGCTGATTGCATCATGTGACCGTGACCACCTTCAGCAGATGAAAGTTCCATTGTCAAGAAACATTCAAACCTGACCTTTAAAGTTAAAGTTGCTTGGCAATCTGCTTTTTCCAAGATCAAAATTCAGATGCAAATTTTATTCATTTTACATCGTAAAATTTCCCAAAAGGACATCAAATCTAATGCTAGCCGAGCAAACCTGCTCCTCTAACAAAGTGTGTGAATGTGATGTAGCGTTGAGAGTTTCGCCATACGGCAGTAAACACTGATATGAGGAAAATATTTTATTCATTTCAGTCTAACTCAGCGCTCCACTAGTATCCCGACTGTACTCTAGGAAGATAACATTTCAGTATCAGTTGAAAGAAGGAGCTGTCATCGACTCACTACTTAGAAACTGTAGTGAAATAACACAAGGCGAAGGAGACTTTCATTATTCATAACAAATGTAAAATGCATTATTCATTAATATATCATGGGATATTTTTACAATTAGAAAAAGATGCATGACATTTACGTTGCATTGTTCCTAACCAGTGACAACGTTAATAATATTGTGGATTAAAACAATTACAAGTTGTCGTTTTCCCAGTTCTACACTCGCACTTTACCACAGTTTTGTTAAGTTACACTTTAACTGACATTTTCTCGACTGGCTTTTTATTTTTGGCTATTTCTTTTTGTTGCTTTAATGCTTTTGTTTTTGGTTTTTTTTTTTTCAAAACATAAGGAGATTGGAGGTTGGACACAAAATGCATTTTTGATTCAAATAAAAGCTAAGGGAAGAAAAACAGCTCTTCTGTTGTCGTCCCCCCCGTTTTCTTCCAGCGTCTGAAAAGTCTGCTTACTGCCTGCTGAGTATAAGCACCATCAGGAAGGACCTACAGGTGCTAAATGTGTGTTCATCACAGCCTTCAAAGGCCGCCTGACCACACTGAAAGACTCAACAACAACAAAACATCTCTAGCTTGATTCCCCCCCCTATTTTCCAAAAGCTACCAAAACACCTGCTTGAGGCGTGCAGGTCAGCTTCACTGATATGAGTCATAATGAAAATCCTTGAATTCCGCGCCACCTCCCGACTTTCGGAGAGCCGCTCAGCAGACAGTTGACAGCATTGTGAACGCAACACATTCGGGAAGTTGTTGGCGAATTTCTATGCAGTCATCCCTTACAATGTCTGCATAGCCCCGACACACTCTCTGGTGAGATCTGTGGCTTTTTGACAGTGTGAACTGTGTGAGTGCCCTGTGAGCTATGTGTTCTCCCCTCGGCTTCACTCCAGTACACAAATGACTGCAAATCCCTACAGGGCACTCTTGCTGTGAGTCACTTTGTTGATCAGTTGCTTTGTTCTAAAGTCATGCTTGTTATAATCAGCGTGAGAGACTCAGTGTACAGTGTGTAACGTCGGTGCCTGGAGCAACAGAGGCTTGACATGCAAATCTGGGAATTTCATATTTCCGGTTTTACCTGTTTTAACATCTTTTCATTTTAACAATTCAACAAAGGTGCAAAAACAAAAAAGGAAGTCCTTTGTTTTTAGCTTATCGGGACTGGTAATCTGGCAAAAAGAAAAACCCAAGCGTGTGTATGCATTATGTTTTGAATATTTTGCATTTCCTTGAAAGTGCTGATGTTAGCTTTTAAACAGAACTCCTCAGTTGTTTTGACTGACAACACACAATCAGCCAGGGATTGTTCAACCGGTGGTTAGCTTTTCGACAAGCTTGTTATCATCCGACGACTGTGTTTTCGTGCTGGTCTTTTCTGTTTTCCGAGAAACAAATGGGGAAAACAACGTGTGTGTTTTTCCTTTTTCAGCCTGCCGCAGGATCAATCGGGCTTGTTCGTGTTCGCCAATCATGCAACACACACAAAAAACGTCTCAGTCCAGCAGCATGGCGGGAATAAGTTAGAGCTCACAACACTGCAGCGGTGGAAAATAACAAACTGGCGTTTTTAAATGAAACACTAATGTGTCTCCTGCCTTTCTCATCGCTTGACGGATTTTGGAATACTGTGTGAACTTTTCATCCTTCCTCTTTCTCCCCACATTTCTCGTCTCGCATCTTCACAGTACACCATCAATTTTAAGACAACAGCTCTCAACTGAGCACTCTGTGGAGGATAAAAGTCTAATTACGCTGCAGGCATCTTGAGAAGCCCATGTAAAGGAAACCAGTTAATGTGGAACCAGTTTTAGAAGCGGCTCAGCAGCGTCACTGTTTTGTTTTGTTTTTTTGTTTGATTTTTCACTCTGTAAATGAGTACACAATCAGTGGGGAAATGGTTTCACTTTAATGCAAAGACCAGAGTGTAATTGGTGATTGTCAACTCGCTTTAAAAAAAACATAGAAAAACATTCTGCAGCTGACCTGTTCAGAGTCACGTCTGCCAGACACAGACTCTACCACTATTGTGTCTTTGGATGGCACATGTGGGCCGTGTAATTTCAAACCAGCTATGCCCACTTTGATGCCGTGACACAGAGCATAGCTGTGAAGAACAACTACTCTGAACCATTTAAAAAAAATTACAGTGGCGAGCTGCGCCCAGAGAGTATTTTGACCCACCGACGAGTCTTCACGCAGCAGCAAGTTCACGGCAACGGGGAGAGAATTTTACTTCTAACCCTTCACACTCAGAGAAGCCATCTGTTGAAAAGAGCTCCCACTATGCCAGTCTGTCAGAGCGCAAGCTATCATCTCAACAGCTCAGTCAGCCATGCCTTCATCAACATCACACAGACACACTCACGCAGGCTGAAAGGGACACTAATGTGATTCCTGTGAACACCTGGCAACGGCGTATCCTTCTTAATTATCTGACATTTTAGCTGTCTGAAGTTATTATTACCCCTCAATATATTGTAATTTATTTTACATTTATGTGGAACACAACCTCTGTGTACAGCAAAAGTTTCAGGTTTCGTTTCTGTGTTTTTCCTCCTTTATATTCCTGGTTAAGAGCAGTTTACTGGTGTCTGTGCAGAGTCATCAGTCCTTTTTACACATAACTCTACCCGACAGTGTATGAAGAAAAGAAAATTCTCTTTGTTGCCTCTGTTTATCAATGCATTTGTGTGGTTAGGCCATATTTTGATTAATTTTTTTTTTACCTTAAAGTGTGCGTACTCTGGATTAAAAATCTTAATAGTTCATCCATCCAAGATTTTAAATGTACAAAACATCACTCTAAGGCTCTTAGCTGTAAAAACTGGCTACCACTTATTCCCCTGCCTAGGTTATATAAACTCTTAAAGTCTGTATGTCACTCGTTGTGACGTTGTGGCACCTAGCAACCAACTTGTTTTCTTACTTTCATAGTGAAAACAAAAGCTCTTCAGTTTTTGGATCTTCTACAGCTACCAAATCAAACTATCATCAAACACAATGCCACTGTGAGGAAAAAAAAGTAGAATGCAGATAGGGGTTTGTGAATATTCATAAACATTAATAGTAAAAATGGTCCTATAAAGCATATTCCTGCCAGCTTTTAGCCTCACACGTTTGCTGTGAAAAGGAAAGACAAAAAAAATAAATAAATAAAACCCTCCCTCAGTAAATCCTTACCTTATTCTTAGGCTATATCAGATGAGAACAGGTGCACAGGCAACAAAATCTCTTCACTCAGCTGCCAACATGTGAGAGTGAATCAGCAGTCGGCTTGGAGAGAGAAGGAAGAGAAGGAGGGAGGGAGGAGGGCCCGATTGAGTGGCATTCAGGGAAGAACCTGTTCAACCTGCTTCTTCACCTGCCAGCAGCAGAAACACGCCCTGAACCGCATCCAGTTGCACGCCGTGAAAAGGCCACGGAGGACGGGGATGAAAATGAATTGGTGCACGAGTAAAGAGGGTTGGGGGAATGTCAATTTGCTACCACCTCATTATTTTATGTTGTCATCTAAATAAGTTAATTATATTAATTTTTGGTTGCCAGGCTTCCAGGTTGCCAGGTTAGATCTGTGAATTCCCCCCCCAGTGGGCGGAGCATTTTGCCAAAGGTCCTCTGAGCCTTTTTTTTTTTTTCCTCCTGCTGCGGTTGTCATGGTAACAGAAAAGAGGCTGGTAAGCTCGGGTTTCATCCATGCTTTGTCTCTGGTCTATATCAGGCTACCAGGTGACGTGTGACTTTATGAACTCGCAGGTACCGTGCGTCAAATGAGCCAGGATTGCTTTTTTGTCTCGTTCCTCGATTAAGTGAGTCATGCAGAGGCTGAATTCATTTAGTGCGAACGAGCGAGGCTGGTGAAGTGGCACTCAAAGCTGGCGTGTTTTGGTGAGTTAAGAAGAGGGAGTGGCTGTGCTTGTTTTGCTAATGAAATTGAAAGCTACAGGTTTCCATCAAATAGTTTGAAAGCCCATCCAGTTCTCCCAAAGAGAAAACCCTGAGTACACCCAATCAGCATGAGCATTATACAGAATACCTAGTAGCCATTAATAGTCCAGAATCAAGTTCTTTAACTCAGTTATTTTTACAGCTTCAGCCACTGCAGACTCAGACTCAGTCAAGCAGCTACACAACACACCAAACCTTCATCAGGTTATGTGAAAATCTCTTTAAATTATGAATAAAACGAGATAAAAAAGCAGCAGAGCTGTCTGTTCAGGTCTCGATTATTACTTCCTACCTGTTTTACAAGTTATAAGCCAGTAATCAAACACATTAACATTCATAAACAGCACGTGTGTGTTTTGTTATCATAAGCACATGGCTTTTATTTATTATCTTGCACTGAAGATACCATTGTTTAGCTGCTGATGTACTGCCATAGATGAGGTTTAACAGTGGCCCACTGTTCCAAGCACACAGAGTTCCTCACAGACAGCTTGTCGCTGCCACCTCATGTGGCCTGCCAGTGTTTGAAGCTAATGGGATCATGTAGCCTCATCAGGGATGTGAATAATAGAAATGTCTAAATCTTGAACAGAGGATAAACAGCCTTCAAACTTCAGTGCAAAACAAAAGTGTGGAAAAGTTATGAAAGGTTAAAGAAAAAAGCAAGTTAGAGCGCTTTGAAATCTGGTGAATGCATTATGAAGAAGGGTGCATTTGTGAATACTGAAGTTTAATGCCAAGTTTCACCCAATGTCCAACGGTCTGTACCTTTATGGATAGATAAAGGTAGTGTAGCAAGTTCTCTGTTTCTTTTATCTTTGGCAGTAGAATTTAGACAATAACAACAGCAAACAGTCTTACCGGTTTCAGGATTACAATAAGGGAGGGGTGCAAATAAACATACATGCATTACACAATTCCTTATGTGAAAGCTCATAACTGGATCCGCTTGGAGAGAAATGCCCTCAGTACTTAGTTCTCAGACATTTGCATCACAAATAGATAAGCCTGTATGTGCAGGATTGGGCCATTTGACTCACGTGACTATGCTATCGCATAAACTAACCTTGGCACCGAGAAGCAACACATAGAAAACATGAAAATAAAATGTAAAAATAATAATAATGTGTTTTAACATTGGCTTAAAAATACAATCTGAAGAAAAAGAGGCATTGGTATTAACTAGATTCCAAATGTGAAGCTGTTCAAAAGTAGCACAAATAAAGTTTCAAAAATGACAGAAACTGGTTTTACGTCTCATACAAAGTGCAGTAAACGGTATATAAACAAATAAAATGTACAATTAGCATAAACAACCTGTGCATTTGTTGATGTATGAGAATGTAAGTACATAAATCACTCAGCATAGCTTCACACATTTTTTTCACTCATTTTTGTAATATATGAGATACAGTCAGCCAACACTTTGTCAGTACCAGGTTGGACCCCCTTGTGCCCTCTGACCTGCCTTAATTCTTCATGGCACAGGTTCAACAGGGTGCTGGAAACATGTTGGCATGATAGCTTCACACAGTTGCTGCAGATTTGTCAGCTGCACATCCATGATGGAAATATCCTGTTCCATCGCATCCCAAAGATGCTCTATTGGATTGAAATCAGGTGACTGTGAAGGTCATTTGAGTACACTGAACTCATTGACACGTTCAAGAAACCATGATTTGAGCTTTGTGACATCCATGTAGTCTGCTGGAAGCAGCCATCAGAAGAAGGGTACACAGTGGTCACAAAGGGATGGACAGAGTCCACAGCGATACTCAGGTAGTGGAGGCCCAAAGCTGCTTTACTATTTGCTCAAAACAGTCTGGCCATTCTCCACTGACCTCTTAAACCATCAAGGCATTTTCTGTTACCCTAGAAAATCCTGGTAGATCATCAGTTTTAGAAATAGAAATGTGCATTTGGCACAAACAACCATGCCACATTCAAAGTCACTTAAATCACCTTTCTTGCTTATTTTGACGCTCAGTTTGAATGTCAGCAGGTTGTTTTGACCATGTCTGCATGTACCTAATGAGGTGGTGAGTCTATGTCTGATTGATAATATAATTTGGAATCACTTGCAAGTTACAAAAATACCATGTTAAATTTCAAGCTGATTCTTAAAATTGAGTCTCAACTGGATAAAGAAATAACTGTATTACTTTGGCTCGCACATGGACAATTCAGCAAACACCAACACAATCCTGCTCGGTGTGATAATAGCAGGAGCATAACAAACTACTCCCAGGGCTGTGCAGGAGAGCTGATCTAATTAGCATTGCTTTGTAAATATTGCTTCATGTCTGTCGGTGCTTCACACTGTCTATCAAATTATAATTGATCAGATATGTGTAAGAAACAGAAGGAAGGCTGATCGCAAGCAGCAGATGTCAGCGTGACACATTCTTTCCTCGGGTGTCAAGGGGAGGCCAGTTGAAGTTCTTCCCTTTTGCTGAAACCCATATGCTCGGTAGCCCCGGAAAACAATAAGTGGGGAGTTTTGATCACAGGAAAAGAACTCAACTTGGTCTTTTCTCATGATGTACTCGTTGGCATATCTGGTTTTGTTCATTTTTGATACTATCAAATGTTGTGACACCATACAAAATGGTCTTAAATGTTGAATCACTGTTATTTACCTTGTTATTTGTTCTTTTTATTAAAATCTGATGAACTTCAACACTGCATCACAACAGTCACCTCAAGGCTCTTTATATTATAAAGTAAAGACTCTACAATAATACAGAGAAAACCCCAACAATCAGACGACCCCCTTTTAGTAAGCACTTGGTGACAGCGGGAAGGAAAAACTCCCAATTAACAGGAAGAATCCTCCATTAGAACCAGGCTCAGGGATGGGCCAGGCATCTCCTATGACTGGTTGTGGGTGAGGAGAGAGGGAGACAGGACAAATGTCAAAGAGAGCAAATGCAGAGCGGTGTACAAGCACATATAAATACATTCATACATTGGACTGTACCATGTCTCTTATCCCAAAGGATGGAGTGGCTGCCTGGATAAGTGAAACAGAGTATAGGGGCTCCTATTTCTGGATGATTCAGCCAGCTCTTATCTCACTGTAGATACATCTAGTTATATAAATTAAGCTAGAATCCTTCTTCATTGAAAAGTCTTGTCAAACACCACCATAGTAGAATGAATAATGAGGGCGGAGAAAGGATTTTCAACTTTAATTTGAATAAATCCGGCACTTTCATGTATTCATTCATATGTATGGCTCATTCATGTACCAGATTCTCCTAACATAGACCAATGAATATATTCATTCAACCAGGCTTCTGTGCAGGCCAAACATGTTTTTGCATACGTTCCAGTCAGTATTGAATAGGGAAATGTGTTGCCATTCGTCATCGTAATATATGCTGTAGAGCACACATCGTTTGATGGTAAAATCAAAGACTGAATGAAACTTTACAGTTACGTACAGCCCAGGTACAGCCCAGCCCAGAAATTCATAAATGTGGAAATTTAGATGATGCTCCCTGAAATATTTCTATCTCCCAAACTCAAGATAGACAAAAGCGCTGCGGACAAGCGCTGAACATGAAAACAGTGAAATTACCCAACAACAGCAACATGCTCACTTTGATAATTCAGAGATATAATATCCCAATGTCTGATTAATAATTTAGTTACATAAAGATGTGCTCGCAGCAGTGTCATGTGAATTATCTATCAGCAGTATTAGGACGTAGGAAAATAAGCCTTAATATGTGAACACGGACAAGCTTGTTCAGAGATCTGAGGCTGCTTTTGCTGTACTGGAGAGACTCATTCAGGGAAATGGCTGCAAGAGGGATATAACAGCCAAACTGCCATAATGGGTCTGCACTTATCTGAGTCTTTGAAGCATCCTTCGAGCTATTATTGCATTTGAGGTTAATTCAGTCTGATTAGGCAGGCAGAAAAACAGATCAAACTGTGGATGTGTGTCAGATGAGGTTTGCTGAAAAGGTATGTTCATTTTTTTTTCACATTTACGGTTCATAGCTGCTTATTTTACGTTACACTTTCACACGTTTGCTTCTGAATTAAAGTTTCATGCATGTAGTTTAAACGATATTCTTGTTTCCAGCAAGTTCTCCGAAATGGCGCTCTCAGATCTGCCTGTTAAGCATTAGATTTGATGAATGTTTTCCCTGTGTGCTAAAGATTCTGTGGCTCAGTCTGAACAAAAACACTTTGCAAATCTTTGGAGAGGCATAATGAAAAAGCCAAACTGTGCACGCTCTCACTTATTTCCTCAGTTGATTATAAAAAGCGCATAATTTCCACCAAGTTGAATCCTGCGTGGCTTTCTCGTGAGGATTTTATGGTTTTCGACTCCGAGTTCATGAAAATGAAATTTTTACAGTAAATTGCCTTCTACGTGAGCTAAACAAAGGACATGTAATCACAAGACATGTTTGTAGCGTTGCAGTAACTGCTGCCTGGCACATTCCTGCTGCCTCAATAAGCTGTAAGGAGGTGTTCAGTGTAGAAAAGAGAGTCCTCACAGTTTTAACTGAAAAGCCATTGGTTCTGGTTCTGGTTAGCCTTTAAAACAAATGCCTGAAAGCTGTTTTTTCCAGACAGATCCAGAGTCTATGCCCAACTGTTATATTGCAGTGAACTCACAAAAGGCATTAATGATACCCTCTTAAAACCCACAAAGAGCAGGTGATTTGTGTGTGCAAGTGTGAGTGCTGGGCTGCATTTGTGCGGCACTGGGGATACTTCGCTGTCAGACTTGAATTATCTCCTTCAGGTTTGTGTCTGGCAGAAAACAGTAAAGACCCAGAAGGCAGGAGGGAAAGCTGAATGGCTCTGCCTTGACATCTTTTAGGTTTACACCTAGATATACACCGTACACAGTCTAACGTTTCCTATTTTTATACCACCTCAGGAATAGCTGTATTCCACAATATTTTGAATTCAACACATGTGAGCCTCACGGCCTTCATTAGGGAGTCGGGCCCAAAATACACTGGCTGAATAATGAACAGCCAATAAAGGCTTTATGGGCCTATTTTGGAGTTTTCTGGATCTCTTTTCTTCCTCGTGACTATCTTTAACAGCAGAAAAGCAGCTCACAAGCTTTCTGTGATTGTCAGGATCTCAATAAAAAGTGCATTTTAATAGTGCCAGTGAAATGCTTTGAGGAGGCAGAAGAGTACAGCATGTGCTGTAATCCTTCATGCAAAAATCTGGTAATATAAAACAAGGTCACTGTGACATACAGACATCCTAGACTCCTCAAATATAATTTCCTTAATGTGTGGGAAAATGTCTTCCAAGATAAATTACCATGTTGGATAATATAATTTTCTTTTTCAAACTGCAAAGCTGGCTGCGTGTTCTTCTCCCTTGTTTTCTGTTGAAGTGCTGTGTTTGTGGGCAAGTGCACACCTCAGGTGGCACAAGAATAATCTGGTTTATTAATGGACGTTGAGAGACTCAGTTACAGGGTGTCGAAGGTACATGTAAACAGCCAAGTTGGAATGCAGCCAATTGCAAGGTTATTCTCTGCATGGAGCCAAAGGACAGCTTTGTATAGCATCAATTATTCAAGCTAAAAAATACAAAAGAAACGATTGCTTAAACACTTCAGCCTAATCTTATTTTCAAACCAGAACTGAATCTACAGCTTCATTTACTCTTTTTTGTTACTAAGCAGAAGCTGCTGAAAACATGCTTCATACATATTATATAATGGCAATATAAAGGTTCTGTTGCATATCGACAAGTCTAGTAAACACATGTCTTGGTTTACAGCTCAGTTGTTTATTCTGTTCTGGTTTCTGTTTTATCCCTGACTCTCTTGTCATTTTAGATCAGTCACTCCCACCTCCCCTTCCGCACCAGACACATCTCCTGATCTTCTCCGCCTCTCCACTCACCTGCTTCCACTTCACTAATTAGTCACCTCAATAAATAAAGCTGGTTCACAATCCTTCCTCTGTCAGTCTGTTTTATCGCTGCCTAGCTTTTGCTTTTTACCTGTAAACCTGAAACCGACTGTCTTATAAGTGAACCCAGTAAACTGCTGGTCCAGTCTTACATTTCTCTGTGTCAAGCAGTTGTGTTATTTTGTCCATAGCCAGTATGTGTCCTCCTAAATGACAGCAGAAGTTTTTAACCAAGATTTTATTTATAATATGATAATAATAGGAAGAATTTAGCTATTCCTAACACCAAAAACAAATGGTGGCAAGGAAGAGTCCCTCGTAACAAACAGAACCTAGACTAGACTTGTGTATATAAGCCACTGCTTTGTGTCCTGTTTTGAAGTCTTGATTTTTGTTTTGTTTTTTATTATAAGTATTTATTTAGTTATTTAGCATTTTAGTCATCACCATCGTTACTTTTTGATACCAGAAGTAACCTTGTTTGGATGAGTGCTTGGAGTGCTAAGTTATGAGCTAATGCTAGTAAAACTGGTTAGCACACGCAAACTGTACAAGTGCAATGCACACAGAAGATCTTATCTTATCTACTGGTAAGTGCTCTGTAACAAACGACAACAGAGACTTCTTCAACAGGTTGTACCACACAGCAAGTTGTATTATTTGTAACCTAACTTGATTAAAAAAGTTCCAAAAAAAGTACTGACTTGAAGTAGCTTAGGTGAGGCCTAGCAAACAGCTTGTGCAAGGGTAGGCATTTAATTTTCCCAAGGCGTAATATGATAAACTGAGACTGTCATGGAGGGCTGAACCAATGAACTCAATAGTGTTCAATATTAATTTTATCTCTTTGTTGCAGCCCTCCACAATAGTCCCAGTTTTTCATGTGGTTCCTTGGGAAAATTAACTGCCCACCCCCAGGGGGGAGGCTCAGCCCCAAATCATAATGTCATGCATACAGTGCCTTGCAATTAACATTAAAGGAATATGCTTTTAAATGTAGTCAACGCTTCTCACATTTTCATACCCCATTTCATTTAAACTGGGTACTCATTACAGTCTTACCTTCAAAAGCAACCTAATTAGTTGGATGACCTATTGTAGTGAATAATTTATAATGAATAATCAGTGATTCCAATACACCAGTTTTAGCTGTATTAAGTTTAAGGTTTAGTTATCAAATCCGAAGCAAAAGCTTGGTCATGTTGACCAGAATTTTGCAAAAATAAATTAAAGAACAATTTTCAGCAAAGTAGACAAAAGGACAAACATGCCCGACATTGTTTCTGTTTCTTAACCACACAGAGGCAGTCCACCAACACATCAAGCACTTAAAGTAGCATTATTCAGTACAGACACTGGAAAATCACCCTGTCATTCCACTTTACAAGACCCAAACTGGTAAGAGAGTTGCTTTCACGTTTAAGTTTTTTGCTCACCAGGTTTCTCCTGCTCTTGTGTCTCTCTCCATGCTCCTCACTCCTTCTTTGCCCCGACGATCACACACAAATGTATCCAATTAGAAAACAATAAAAATGTAATTTTATAAAAATTATTATAAGAGCAGGTTAGGGATCTACATGTGATAACAATATAAAACAGTGCTTAGTTAGGTGAAATTATCATCAGTGAATGTGGGCAAAACAGAAACAATCTTGACTTTATAGCTTTTTTTGACTACACGTCCACTCTGAGCTGTTTCTTTTTGCTCCTCTCGATTTGCTGTCTTCAGCCAGCTCTTTCACTTTCTCTCCCTCTAGCCTCCTCTCTCAGCCTTTGTGCTGTCACCAAAAAGTTCAGTGTATCAGTGACAGTTTACAACCTAAAAAAAGGCATAAACTGATCCATATGAATTTATAACAATATTCAGACTTCTGCTGACCATTGACCGGTAAGATCCCTTTGACTTGCTGTCACCTGGATCTAGAGCTGTACTACAGACAAACAATGAGGATTAGAATAGAAACAGAAACTTTTAAGAAACGAAAATAGTAAAGTACATCAGCTCATTGCCAAAACACATCGTGTTATTTCAGTGAAATACCATGCTTTTGCAAGTTAACTCAATGATTTTTCATTGAGTCAGTTCAACATTTGGTGTAAAATGCAATCACTTTCTTACCAGTTTACCAGGCATAACATTTTTAAGTAAATCAATTTAAAATTTCTTAGATTAGTGTAATGAAGAATTTTAAACCTTTTTATAGAACGTGTAGTTTGCCAGGCTATACTTGCTATAAACATATTATTTCACTTTAATATCCATAGCCAGAAGCAGTGAGTTTTGACTATGGAACTGTAGCTTTTGGCACGTCTGCAGTGGCAACCTTTTTTTTTTTTGTATGACTGTTTTTCATCAGCCTTGAAGATTTCTGCTTGAGGCCAAGCCCAGCTCATGGGTGCGGCATCTGTTTTTGAAACTGGCCGCTGCATATAGAACAACAAAAGAGGGGTTGGGTAGAAAGAAAAAAGAGGAAAGCTGACGTATATATGAAGCATAAGAAAAAAAGAAAGAAAGAGTATGTGACATGGAAATGCAATCTATGATGCAATCAAAACTGGCAATGGTTAAAAAGGAAAACTCTAGCAAGCTTTCAGTACTAATTATAAAACAGATTTCTCAGTATATATTGTGCTCATCAGGTTGCTACTGCAAAGGCTAAGTGAGCGCTGAGGCTCGATAATAATTTTCGTTTAAATGACAAGTGAGCGGCAGGCATTGTGTTTAAATATATGACATCATATAAGCAGAGTAGAATACTGTGCAGGCAATCAGTGCAGGGCAGCAACCACAAAGAAGAAACTTGCTGCTCCAGAGTCAGAGCACAAACCACAGGCGAGAGTTAATGACGTACAAAGAGAATGCAATAAGCAACAGCCACTAAAACAACCACATATAGTAAAAATACATGACATAATCAGTAAAAAAAAGCAGGTTTTAAAACAGATTTTTAAAATAAAGATGTGCATTTCTCTGATCTCCAACAGGTAATTCCACACCTGATGGGCTTGTGTATAGCAAAGGCAATTTAGTTTTAAGGTTTATGACCTATTCTGAGACCTGTTGAGAGCAACTTTTTCTATACATTGAGCGAAAGGAAGGGCTGATCCATTTGCTATGGATGACAGCATTTGTAATGAAAGAACTTCCTCACTGTGTCTACAGTGATTGGGTATCAGGTGACTGCACCGGGTCACTGATTCGTCATTAATACACCTACACCTGCCATTTTGTGGTGGACACAGGTCCACAGGAGGTTTAATAAACCTTTTTTTTCTTGGTGTTTGATACAATTGTGTTTCATGGCAACAGTAAAATGTCACAATCTGCTCACAGCCCAGTTTTTTTTCTCTGCTTCTTCCACCCACCAGAGTCCTTCAGCCTTTTCATCGCATTCTCATCCCAGCATGTCAAACACTGTTAGTTTGTCAGATACCGTTGGCATCGCCTGATACGTACAAGATGTTATTTGGCGTCAGTGCCTTGACGCACCGGACACAGCAGTGTTGGGTGCCTAGAGATAATATTCCTGTCTAAAAGGGTAACAGTGAGGCAGGATGGGTGGTGGTTGCGTTCCCCGTTTGTCTGCAGTATGTGTCACCATTTTGGAGCACTGGATTTAGCGTCTGCTTCACCAACACATTCTCATCCCCGGCCATAAAATGATTCTATTTTGTCACATACCGTCTGCGTCTCCTTGTTGACACAGTGTGTTAGTTGGCACTGGTCTCTTAAAGCATCCACTTTGCTCCCGCTCTGAGTGACACTATATAGGGCACATTTCTGAGGAGCCAGTAGCTTGGACAAAATGACAATATTTGATGCCTCAAGAATGTAAACAGAAACGGACTCGTCTTTCATTCTTCACCCACTCACCTTTCAGCCACACCCTACCCGGTCCAGCCTGTCTGCTTGACTCACTCTTGCGCAAGTCCCAGATCTCGGGCTGCTATTGTCCGACAACCAGCAGGGTGAACTTATTTCGCAATAACAACAATAATAATAAGACATCAGCACTGCTTATGTCTGCCTGATCTTGTCTGCATTTGCGTCCTTCATGCTTTACTGTCACCAATTTAGAGTCCACTGATCCAGCGGTCAAAAGGGTTTAGTGAGACTTTTAAAAGCAATTCCCACATGGCGCTAAGGAATAGATGAACGCCATATTAAATAATGGCAATATAATTCAGGAAAGATAATATGGAAAAGGTCGAGTAAGTAACTCTAATTCTCGTGTGTTGATTTAAATATTTTTTTACGTGCTACATGAAGTGTGCGCTCTTCAGTTTTTATTGATAGGCATGACCTGTGACAGGTGCCAGTATTGGTTCCTTCCAGCTGATGGCTTTACACAAAATGAGCTACGATGGCAAAGCTTGCATCTCTTTCTTCCAGTCAGACACGTCACTGTTGTTGTTGAGTTCGTAGGGATTGTTGGCTGCAGGTCTTATTCAGTTTGATTTATCCTATGTTTTGTTTTGTTTTTTGGCATGGAATGCAAGGTTGTTGTGATTTGACTTGATTTAATTATGTAGCTTGGCTTTTGGAGCTGTTTTGAACTAGAAACATATAGCACAATTGTCTTAGTTTGTTAGCTGAAAGCAGACAAGTGCTGGTCGAAAGTGTAGTGCGGGGGGCAATCAGACTTAACCACAACTTTAATTCGCTGTAAAAATACAACAATGACCTAAAAGAGTCTAAATAGCTAGAGATGGATGATAATTCTCAGTGGGCACGTTAGAAGTAATACCGCTACACCGATCCAGTGCTGATGTGACGTTTTTGTTTGTAAATGTGTCACAGCAGATGATTTACTGCAGAAGTTTCTGTTTGCACTTTCAGTCCACTTGAAGAAGAAAATTCCAACTTGACATATGTGACTGAGTGTCAGAAGAAGCAGGACTAATGGGAAACAAATGGCACATGATGACATGCATTCTTTCTAACATGCTCTTTGGATAACATCAGTGCATTGTAGATGAGTAGAGGTACTGGATACCAAAACAATGACTAAGTATTTCCATATTTTCATATGCTAAAAAAAGCCCCAACCCTATCAGGAAAACAAGACACACCTTTATGAGGTCATGATATTTATGCTGAAATTCATCTTAGGCTCTGAGTGACAATGCATAAAATCATCTGTATTATAATCAGATGTGTTTGTTTATCATTTCTTCTTTTTCTCAGGACACTGATAAATTTGAATAAGCAAACTAATGTTGAATTGTTCTTTTTAGCACTTTTTTAAAGGACATTCTTCTCAAGCCTGCGTTATTGAACCATCATTCAAAAGATAAGGTATCAGGAAGACATCCATGACAGTTAAAAGATACTTTCAAAAAAAATCCATCCTGAAAACAATCTGATGTTCAAAGCAAAGAACTGAAAATGATTTCTGTCATGTTTATGGGCTTGATGTGACATAAGACAGCCAGAAATATTGGGATAATGCAGCGTATCACGGAATCCAGCAGCTTCCAGATTATTTACACATGACAAAGAGAACACTGAGCCAAGAATAGAGTCTCTTAGATAAAATCTTTGACATAATTTTAGATATTATCCAGTTATTATCTTCCAGTTACTACTTCTGTATATCCTTTACTACCTCGTGCTTTTGTTCGATCCAATGTAACTGGGCTGTTGTGCTCACAGTACAAACTTTAATCCATCTTCAAGGTTACCACTTTATTCTGGATTATTTTGACACGGCACTTAATTAAGTCATTAGTGCACTACACTGATATGCTAAATTTAACCCCTGTTTGTAAGACTGTAGAACAGTAATGAAATGACTCTAAAACTGCTAACTTAACTAAGGTTACTGAACATCCAACATAAGAGATGAGCCTCTACGAAGCAACTTTTAGTCCTTCTATTCTTGGCTTGCAGATAATAAATAACCACTGTAAACAGAATGGGGGAAACAAAGAGCGGCCCGGTCTCGTGTTTTTCATGCATATGTAATTAATTTCTGCTATCGTCTTCCCCTGCAGCAGTGATAAGATATTGATGATGTGTTGTTGACCACTAGATGTCAGCATCAACCAGCAACTTCACCTGTGATCACATGCAGTAGATCCCCGACAGTGACAAACTGACCTCTCCTCATGCTTTGCTCAGGCTCT
The DNA here is from genome assembly GCA_015107715.1 of Tylochromis polylepis. Classification (NCBI taxonomy): domain Eukaryota; kingdom Metazoa; phylum Chordata; class Actinopteri; order Cichliformes; family Cichlidae; genus Tylochromis; species Tylochromis polylepis. Next base: position 11,503 of record VVHJ01063643.1, on the reverse strand, counting down.
CGTCTTGACAGTAACCTAGAACAGTTTGAAACACTGCTTGAAGCAGCCCCTTGAAATATTACCAGCCTTTCGATGGGTCCAGTGAAAGGGATTCAATCTTCCAAGATAAGCAGGTGTAGAAAGCAGCCAAAAGAAGTAGAAGTAGAGCCAAATACACAAAGAAAGCAAAGTATTTAAAACACAGGACCAAAATATACTGTTTGTATAATGTCAAGAATAATTTTTTTGCTCCCATAATGTGTGTTGGTGCAACTAAGCTAAACATCCTTTCATCAAATGTTGAATCCTTTGAGTTTTTACTGGAGGTATTTATGAAACTGCAACAACCAGATCAGACAATGGTAGCAATTACAAATCATTAAAAAAAAAGAAAAAAAGCTTTGGCCAAAGGTATTAGTTATTATAATGTCAATTTTAAACACTTTTCACACAACCTCAGCACAGAAAAAAACAAAAATGTTGCTTGAAAAGATAAGATTAAAATCAAGAATTAAAGACAGTCGAGTCAGACTGACAGTGAACGACGCAGCCGGAGCTTGCAGCCAGAGGAGCAGCTCTACTGGAGCTTCCAGTTCATAGCCTGGTGTGAGGAGTGGCTGTGTTCAAAAACCTGCAACTAGAACACTAACCACAAAACAAAAGATCAGACTAACCTTTATATGCTGTTCCTTACCTAGAAAGAAAGCAAGAAATGCTAACGTGTAGCATAAGTAAGTTTACTTTTATACAGATATTTTCGTATTGCTTTTCTGGCATTTCATTTTCTTATTCATTTCACTGTCTACTTACCATTTGTATACAGCACTTTGTGACCCCTCGTCTGTGAAAAGCGCTTCATAAATAAACATTACTTACTGTTATTCAGTTCAAAGTTTTGAAATTAAGTAAACACTTCTGAAATAGCATATGCTGGAACAAGTCATATCACTTTTATACAGATATTTGTTGTATTTTTTTTTATTGCATTTCATTTTCTTGTTATACTGTGTACTTACTATTTGTGACCACTTGTCTGTGAAGGGTGCTTATAATTAAACTTACGTACTTACATTCAGTTTAAAGTGAAAGTTCAAAGTTTAAAATTAAGTAAACGCTTAATCTTATACCACTTATACCCACTCTTGATGAGTGAATTATTCAGTTTGAAAAACCTTTTGAGGGCCTAATGCATGTTTCTACAGAGAGAGAGAGAGAAACGCATTACGACATGAAACCGAAAAATCACTAGGGCTACAATTCATGTTTAAACCTTAAATGCTATAGACTATAGCATCTTTAAAATGTTTGCTTCAAACAATTTGAGAAAGTGCTTGCAAAAAGCGAAATTAATTTCGATAATTACTAGTTCATTACATTAATGATCAAATATTTCTGCAGCCGCTTCTTAAGTTGCATAGAGAAAACAGTAGTATATGAAATAACGTCTACGGTCAACAATCCCACCACTGTGTGATAAGAAAAGCTCTGTTTGTTGGGGTTGGAGACAACAGAGCTCAGTGTAGAAATTCCATGAATGACTCCAAGAAAAGTACAATGTGTTCACTTTACCCCAATGACCTGCAAAGTCCCACTTCCCCATTTAATAAAACACATTTGACATACTGTAAGGTGGGACAGGATGTCTGCAGCATGAGGTTCTGAAATATCACTGCTTTGTGTGTTTCTTCAGCTAAAACTGATCTAAAACAGTTTTGAAGGTTCTTACATTCTTGTACTCTATTTTCAAGCTGACTGTTCACCAGTTATTTATGCCTCAAAATAACTCTTATACTATATCTTGTCTTATTTTTTTTTTTCAAATGATGATCATTTTTAATGCTACATCTTGCATCCATCAGATAAAATGCTTTTATAATATTTAACTGACAAATTAGGAATAAAGCATCGCTGTGTCGCTTAAATGGAAGATTAACTACAACTCAAAATACATCTGGCATCTTCAGTGTAGCCGCTCAGTCCTCCTCGGACCAAAACAGAAGAATTAAGTTCTTCACCAGCAATGACATCACCATCCAGTCATGAGCTGAAACATCTGCCGCCCTAAAATCCAGACTCACAAAGACAGTGAGACAGATAGGGGAAGCAGGCACAGAAAATGGGATAATACATCACAGGCAAGCTGCTTTTGACCTATGAGAAAATATCTCGAAAGATGCACTAAGAAATTCATACAGCTGAATTCCATTGTTCCTTTGACATTTTGTGGATGTTCAGTGTGTCCAATCTGTGCTGGAAATGGTTTACTTGGATGAAGTCCTTGATGTAATCCATGAGATTTTTCACTCTTTTCACACTCGTCACTGTCTGTTCTTCTCTGTGCAATAAAGCATTTAAAGTCAAGCAGAATAAACCATTTTTCTTCCCTATAGGTGTCAAATAAGTGTAAACAACTTGCAATCCA
>VVHJ01063641.1:11078-21415 GCA_015107715.1 Tylochromis polylepis | reverse complement strand
CTGTTTTTTATCAGTTCCCAGAGTCAGAACCAGACGTGGAGAAGCTGCATTCAGCTTTTATGCTCCATATATCTGGAACAAACTCCCAGAAAGCCTCAGATCAGCTGAAACACTCAGTTTATTTAAATCCAGGTTGAAGACTCACCTGTTCTCAGCTGCATTTGAATAAAGCACCAAATCCGCACTGTTTTACTTTTAAGCTTAAATTTCAAAACTTACATTTTAACTACTGATTTTATCTACTGTTCCTTTCTTTTTTTCCATCTTAAATCATGCTTTTTATTTGTTTTTATTTGTTTTTGTTTTTTAATGTCTCTGTAAAGCACTCTGAATCACCTTGCTGTTGAATTGTGCTATATAAATAAACTTGCCTTGCCTTGCCTAACTGTAACAGCTTCAGTGCTGACAAATACCCTTCATAATACAATAAATAATAAAAAAAGTAAATAAGAAGATGAAACAAATCAAGCAAACACTAAAAACTAAATGAAACTAAACTAAACCAGATAGAAATTGAAATTAATAAAGACAATATTGATTTAGTTTTTAAGTTTCTTTTTTCATCTTCTTGTGGAAGGAAAAAATCTTAAGCAGCACTTACACAGGGACCAGTTTACTCACCACGCATTGCTTTGCGGATGATGGTTGGCCACTAGTGGACAGTCCAGGCTCCAGTTGCCTAGGTAACCCGCTAGTATTTACTACCAGGTCACATGTCAGTCAGTGGTTTCCTGTGCACTCATTGGTAGTTGCTCACCTTGAAGTTAATGACCATTCGCTTCCTGTGTGAAGTAGGAGCTCTTCAATCTGATTTAACCGTTTTCCAGAGAGAGAGACGGGGCATATTCAAATGAACCAATCAGAACGGTGAAGTTCAAAAGAATCAGCTCCCCACTATCAGCTGCTCACACCTGCAATAGTTAACTCAGAACCTTAACTCCTGTTCGCCTGATTCTCCCCCTCTGGCAGTTTCCACTGTCATTGAAACGATTGGGATTAATAGTTAAATATTTTATAAACAATAAGACGTGTTTGGGAAGTATAATTGTTTTCCTGTTAAAGTAAATCTAGACTTTAAGGCATCTTTTCTGAGTGACTGTAATACTTGCTGTTGTAGGATCAGATTGAGCCTCCTGCGTTTTCACCGCCTACCGAGGGCAAAATGACAGAAGTGGCAGCTTCCGGATTATTCGTCCTTCTTTTCGATGCGGTTCTGGGCTCATCGCTGTGGACTGGGCTGCTGCTGCTCGAATGCTCCAGCTGTGGTGGACTGGAAGGCGTGTGGGCCTTTGGAGCTTTAAAATGGGTTTTTCTCCATGTTTTCACCCTTGTGCTGACTGATGGAAAGCCCCAGCCTGTCCTTCGCAGGTTGGTGGCGCTCCTTTGCCTTCTTCCTCCCGTGTTTGAAAGTGGACGCTTCCTTAAAGCATCTCCATCTGAGCCTTACTCGGGCCCATCCCCTAACCTCAGCATGCTCCTCTTGATCCCGATGGCCTCATCTCTGGCCTGTTTAATTTGGGAAAAGGGCCTCTGTGGGGATGGAAAAATGAAAAAGGACAGCATCAAACTGGATACCAGGGGCCTGCTTATGAGGACACTAAAATATTTCAAACCAGACACTCTCTACCTGATCGCAGCTTTTGGTTTCCTCATCTTAGGAGTCATCTGTAAGTATAAAACATTACCATTTTATAGTGTGTTAGATATAGCACATGTTATAGTCATTTTTAAGGTAAGTTTGCATAAAGCAAATATCTTTCAGAGTTTTTATTACAGTGTAAAACATATGGATCAGAAATGTGAAGGCAGAAGTAGCCATGTTTGGATGAGAGGGTGGAGGGCACGCTTGTTTAGCAAGTACCCCATTTTTTCTTTATGGAGGAATTTTTGGTGCCTAAAAATCCTCGTCCTTGTGAATATGAGAACAGCTGAAAGTAGCTTTTAATCACAAAGGCAATAAATGTCAAGTTTCAAAACACCGAAATGGTGAACATTAGGAAAAAAGGCATGGATCCAAATTTTAAGATGCGCACTGCTTTGGGTGACTAACTAACATAATGTAACATTATTACTTGTCAACTGTAGTCGATTCCTGCTGCTGAGTCTGTGTGCTGGGATGGCAGAATTAGCCATGTTGGAATACCAGCAAAATAAATTTCCAGCAAGCAGCAGGAAGTCTTTGTTCCAAAGACCAGCACAGATTTGAACCATTCGTTTATCGCATTATGTCCACAAGAGGGCAAATCAATACGAGAGAGGAGTTACGTCAACATTAGCATGTTATATAAGATCCACATGCAGGTTTTGGCATAAACTTAAAAAAAAAAAAAAATAGGCTGGGCAAGATGATTTCACCATGAGAGCACGACAAAACTAAGAAGCTAAAATGAAAGTCATCTGTCTGCAGATAAACGGATAGGTCTTTAAAAAGCTGATGGCAGCGACTCTTTTCGGTGCCTGCAGCATGTCCCGGCACCTGTGCGCTGACTCCACCTGCTCATCCAAGATTAGTCACTTCTGCTAAGAAACCCCTACAAAGAGGGGGCTGGCTTAAAAATGCACAGTCCATCTTTTATATACAGTCTATGATCAAAACTCATAACATAGTCAGAAACAAATGTGATTTCCACCACATGCTACATGTGTCAGGGCTGATGGACTCAAGCGCAGACGGAAAGATTGAAACGAACAGTCTTCATTTACAAACCCCCAGTGAACTACATACAAAGTGTGGGGAATGATTAGGGGCTCCGGGGATCCAGGAGGAAGGGAGGGAAAGGGTCTCTTCACTCGCTCGGTGCTCCACGCTCTACTGATCTGCACACTCGCCTCACTCTCGCACTCCAACTCGCTCCATGCAAAACTCGCCATACTGCTCAGTCAAACACTCACGCTCGGAATCCAGGAATGGCTCAAGGGACGGGTCCAGGGAAATCTATTTACACACAGCTGGGGTAGAATCAATACTAAGAAACACTAGGAGAACACGAGAGAACGTCAAAGCCGGGGTTACACTAACATGAGTCTGTACAACGGTCCAGCAACGAGAAGCTCTGAGCCACCATCTTAAGTAGTAGCCAGGAAAACCGCTGGATGATGAGCCTCAGGTGTGTAATTGCCTACAGGTGCATGGGCCAACGGCGGGAGCCCACGGGAGGAGACAGGAGAGGTAGAGAGAGCGAGAGCAAAACAAAAACAATAACACATGTAGCCTTACTGAGTCAGCCGGACGGCCACAGGGACCGTGACAACGTGTCCTTATATGCTCACTACGGTTTAATAGTGCTTTGAAAATAAGTTTGCTGACTGTGTCCCTGTTTACCTTCATCCCTGTCATTCATCTTTCCTCACAGGTGATACATTTATCCCGTTGTATCAGGGGAAGGTTATTGATATGCTGAGTGGTAAAGTACTTGAAGCGGGCTTCGGTTATGCAGTCGGAGAGCTGGTTCTCATTTCTCTCGGAAGGTGATGAAACAAAACTGTTCCCATCATTTCTTTGTCTCTCAGATAGTCGTAGGAAGCACATTTATTTACTTGGCATCTCTCTGATTTTCTGTCTTTCCATCTTAACAGCGCGCTCTTTTCTGGCATGAGAGGTGGTATATTTATGTGCACCTTGGCCAGACTGAACAAGAGGCTGAAGCATCTGCTGTTTCACACCCTCCTGAAGCAGGAAGTGCAGTTCTTTGACGAGAACAACCCCGGTGAGAGGAGCATGACATGTCTGTTAAGATATTTAGGGACTGCATGAATTTACAAGGTCAACAAAGCCAAAGGTTCCCCTTATGAAAATATTAACACTGATTTAACCCTCGGTAAATGGCGCGTCATCATAAAATGCAATTAGCCTGACAAACTAGTGTCTAAAATGCCTCATAATCTAAAACAAGCATTGAAGCTGTGCAGATTTAAGCTGTTACTGAACTCCATCCTTTTCTCTGTTTCACCATCCAGGTCGTCTTTCCTCCCGCCTGCACTCTGACGTGGACAGGATGGGCCGCACGGTAGCGCTGAATGCTAACGCCGTGGTTCGCAGCACTGTAAAAACCTTCCTCATGTTGGGAGTGATGTTACGCCTGTCCTGGGAGCTCACTGTGCTCACGTGCATAGAGATGCCACTCTTAGCCATAGTGCAAAACAAATATAGCACCTTGTATAAGGTAGGCGTAAAAGGAAGAAAAAACAGCCAGCGTTTTCTTCATCTTTTTGAAGAGAGGAAGAAAAATGTTTGCTTGCGGCTGGAAAGAATCAAGGATATTAAAAGTGGTAGTCACAAAGGCTTTGTTGTGACTGTTGTGAAGTTTATCGTTCCTGATTTTTCGTCCGACAGGAGCTGAAAGAGCAGATTCAGGACTGCCAAGCTCAGAACGCAGACCTGGCTTCCCAGACGGTCAGTGGGATTCAAACCGTCCGCAGCTTCAAGGCCGAGAAAGACGAAATCAGGAGATACCAGGAGGCTCTGGAGCAGATGCGCGTAGTCAAGAGACGTTCAGGAATCTACAGTTCAGTCTTTCTCCTAGTGCGGAGGGTAAGGCGACAGTCCTGTTACAAGCAAGGGAACATGTTTCATTTTCACCATATATGTGAATATTTAAGCACCAAGAAGAAACTGCACCCTGGTTTCCCAAAGCATTTTAGTATTTCCCCAGTATTTTATACGCGCTGACATGATAATGGTTCCTGTTTGTTTTCAGCTCCTTCATGAGTAACTCTCCTCTCCAAACTCTCTCCATTTAGCTGGTGTCTCTGGGGATAAAGATACTGATGCTGTTACAGGCCCGCAACCTCATCTCGTCCAGAAAGCTCAGCATCGGCAGTCTCGTGTCCTTCTTCTTGTATCAGAAGCCCACGTCAGTCAATTTAAAGGTGATCCGAATCATTCTGGGTATTTATTTACGTGTAGTGCCTGTTTTTGATACTCATTGGGTTATTTATGTCGCAGGAGATTTTGTACTGCTATGGTGAAACAGTGGCCACAGTTGGAGTCATTTCTAAAGTGTTCAGCTACCTGGACAGGACACCCAAGTGCAAGGAGGAGGGAGATTTAGCTCCCAACAAGCTGCAGGGAACAATCATTTTCAAAAATGTCACCTTCAACTATCAAGAGAAACCTGTTCTGAAGGTAACGGTTTCACAGTGTGACAGTGATAGTTGTGTATGTCCTACACTGTCACTGTTGGAATGGTGTTAATCATTAGAGTTGGACAGATTTAAAAATGCCGCAATGACGTCTTCTCTCCAGTCGGTGTCGATGGAGCTGCAGCCAGGGAAGATGACGGCGCTGGTGGGTCCCTCCGGCAGTGGAAAGACCACCTGTGTCAGCCTCCTGACGAGGCTGTATGAGCCCAACAAGGGGGAGATCCTGCTGGATGGAAAGCCGCTGCACCTTTACAAACACAAATACTTCCATCAGAAGGTACAGACGGCTCAGCCGGTTTAAATCATTGCACTAAATCAAATGTAGGGATACTCCTGGTACATGCGACCTCAGTCTTTAATGTACTGATGCAAACATGTAATCATATGTTAGATATAGATGCAGTCAGAGGTTAAAACAGTGGGTCTAATCTAACGTCAGCTTCAGGTCACAGACCTCAGTTACTCAAATGAATGACACAAAGAGGGCATCAGAGGGTTTGTGTAAAGGCTTTTCTCACTTGGAAAGCTGTCGTGTTTAGTCTTGTCTTCGGCTCAAATGCTCTTCAGCGTTTTGAGGCTGGAAGATTTTTGTTTGACTGGAGCAGCTGCACCAGTTCTGTGGGTGGTGGTGGTGGTGGTGGGGTGTAGATCTTAGAATAGCGCTTGGACGGTGAATCTCTTTCTTTCCACGTGTACCCCAACAAAACTTTGACTCTCAGGTTTTGTTCTGGTGAGACGCGTCAGCTTATTTGCTTTAATTGTGTAAATGGTGAAACCGCATTAATCCTTTCTTCACGCAGGTAACCCTGGTTTCCCAGAATCCCGTGCTGTTCTCCGGCTCCCTGAGATACAACATTGAATACGGCCTGCAGGACTGCGGCATCGAGAAGGTGAAAGAAACTGCAAATAAAGTCGACGCACACGACTTCATCTCTGAAATGGAGAACGAGTACGACACAGGTACAGAGCCATCTGTGATGTTGTGTCTCACCTCGGTGGCACAAGGACTAGAGACCACTTGGCAAGCGCCTGCCAACCACTGGTGTTATCTGACCAGTTGCAAGTTGTTGCTAAAGCCCCAGTTACACAGACCTAAAGGCCAGTCAGTGATCCCCTGGTAACCGCTGGCACTGTGAACCTCGAGGAGGTTGCTTGCCATTGCTGAATGACATTAGTTTATGGGGCAATTATATGGTGCTGCAGCAGATTGCTGCAGTTGCCCGTAGGTTGCAAGGAAAATGCCAGCTTCTCTGTTGCTCCTTTTGAAACGTGTCATTAAGGCGCAACTTTTACTTTGAAGACAAATGTTCTCAGGTTCCAGGAATGTGGAGTAGAGCAGAAAAGTAATAACAGCAGCTAACAGCTGCTTTTAAAGAAATCAAATTAATATCGAGACGAACTGAGTTCAGCTTATTAGTCGGCCCTCCACAGAAGTCCCAGTTTAACATGTGACCCCCTTGGGAAAATGAAATCCCACCCCCGAAAGACCCAGCACGCTTCTGCATTTCAACTTTTCCCACTGTGGGTGAAAATATTCACTGAAATTTGAAGAGCGTTATTAATGAGTACATACCTACAACAAGAAAAAAATTCAGATTCATGTTGTTTACTCTTGCTGGTTTGCCTTTATTTACATTTGTGTTACTCCTCTATCTACTCGTGCTGCATGTTGCAGTGAGATTTTCTCTTATAAGCCCCTCGTTTGTTTGTTTTTTCTTTTCATTACATTCGGAAATAAAAATATATGATAGCTGTAGAGCTGATCTAACGAGGAGAAAATGCACAAGTCAATTAACGAAATCATCAAGTCATCAGAGACACATGTGTAAAATAGACCATGATGAGCTGCAGATAGGTTTATAAAGGTTAATATTAACTTTTTGTGGCAGATGTGAAGTGAGGAAAGTCAGATTTTACAGTTTGAGATGTCCAGCTGTTAGCTGGTAGTCAGGTAGACCAGAGGGCATGTTCCAGTAAAGTAAAGTTGTGATGGAAAAGCCTGAAGCAGGTGCATGTTTTCCAGTGTAACCCCGGTCTGTGTTGTTTGTCCTCTCAGATGTAGGAGAACGTGGGGGTCATCTTTCAGGAGGACAGAAGCAATGCATCGCTGTGATCAGAGCTCTGGTTCGAGACCCGCAGGTCATCATTCTGGATGAAGCAACCAGCAAACTGGATGTCAAGGCGCAGCATTCTGTATGTATATAAAAATAAAACTCAGAAACTTCCATCTTCACAAGAGCGCGCTGTCAGGGAATGTAACAGGCAGCTATACGACCCTCAGCTTTGCTCACGGTGACCAAACAAGGAGATCCTGCATGCAAGAAGTGTAAATGGGCTTTCTCTGTGTGTGGGTGTGAGTCGAGCAGCTGCTCTTACACATCTGTCTGATGGTGGTGGTGGTGGTGATGAGAAAGTTTGGGCAGTGGGCCGATAACATAAAAAGAAAAAGCAAACCTCTCCTGATTTAGATTTGGCTGGTCTCCTGTTCTTCTGCACTTGTACCTCTGGTATGTGTCAAAATGGAGATCCTTCAAAGTTATTTTATTTGGTTTGTAAGTGGACAGAGTCACACGGTTGCAAATCCACTAATCCACCAAAAAGCAGCGCTTTGTGCCGGCACACAGTGGCCCACATCTGATGTGAGTGTGTTCTCCCCAGATGACTCAGGACAGTCTCACCCTGGTCTCGCTCATCACCCGATCTGCTGCCTTCAGGTGTGGAAACTCGTCAGCTCGCGTCACCAGCGGTGATCCTTCACTCCAGAGTCGTATCAATTGGTGTTTGCTCTGTAGGTTTATGAAGAAATGACAGAGCTCTCAGTGCACGTGGTCAAAATCGGAGTTACAGGAAGTGATCTAAACATAACAGCCGTGCTGAAAGCATCTCTCCTGACCTGCAGGAGAAGACGAGCGAGCCACATTTAAAATAAGGCGGTTTTCTATATTTATGGGCCTGTTCCTGGAACTTGAATGAACAGAGCTCTGGCTGTGAGTGCAGAAGCCCCACCCATCTGGTTATGAGTGGCAGCCAATCAGATGAAGGAGCTAAAATTGTGACTATAAATTAGAATAGAAATAACACAGAAACTTAAAGCAACAATATCCCCAGTCTTGAGGCAGGTCGAAGGGAAAACTGAAGCTTTTTGGAATTTTTATGGTTTTATGAGTTTAATATTATTGTAAAGTTGATTTTTTTTTTAAGACTAACCAGTTAATCCAGAAAGTATTTAGCTGATAAACTGATAATGAACACAACCACTACCTGCAGCCTCGAAGAGGTCCACAAAAGAATTGTGTGTACGTGCCAGCACTGTGTTTGTGAAGTGGTTTCATATTTCTGTGTTCAGGTGCTGAAGGAGATTTTCGCTCGTGGCCGGACGGTGCTGGTCGTGGCTCATCAGCTGGCGACCGTGGAGCAGGCCGATCACATCATCTTCTTGGAGAACGGCGAGGTCGTGGAGAAGGGGACGCACAGCGAGCTGATGGCCAAGAAAGGGCGCTACTATCGTCTGAAGGCGGAGCTGTTCTCTCAGGACAGCCAATGACCTGCTCGTTCTTTCGTCGCGCAAACCGAAGGGGTAGTTTGAGCTGCGCGTTTCATTGTTTGCCAGATAAAGAAGAAATGATGCTGTTTACCTGTTTGTATCACGAGAAATGAACTGTTCATCAGAAAACTGTAAACGGCGACGTCAGACTGACAGAAACTGTTACTGCGATGTTTGGTCAGTCAGAGGAGCTCAGATCGTCCGCCTGATGTCCATCCTCGTTTATTTATCTGGGAGGAAACGTTTGAAGTGGAGAGAATATTTTAATGATGATCCTTTAGCTACCATGAGTAACTACATTTCCAGAGAACAGGTCATACATGTAATTTATTGGCAGTATTAGAAGAAAAAGTGTTGGGTTTCCTTCCAGTAAACAATATAAATAAATATAGAAATTACTCCACGTGGCAGCAATAAAGTGACTCAGAGGAAGAGGTCGTCCTCTAAAATGAAGAGTTTCCTGATTCTGTTGTCTCTTTATTTGCTTTAAAAGGATGAAGGGCTTCAGTGTTGGTGTGCTGCTAGTTCTCTGTGTGTAAAGGACTGTTTTTCCTCGCTGCCTTTCGTGCTCCGTGTGTTAAAGCTTTACTGTGAATCACGTGTGTTAAACTCCTTACAGAAGCCCTCGCTCTAACAGAAGCTCCTGTTAAGGTGAGACTTTGTCACTAACATTCGTCACTCCTCCTGCCACAGTTATCGTCACCTGTGGTTTCCATCATGGATCATAGTGTCTTTTCCTGAAACTCCAGAAATATTGTTTTTAGAGGATTTTGTTCACTGATGTACTTTAAAAAAAAAACAAAAAAAACTTCACTTATTAAAATTGCTTTTGAAGAAATAATTGATGGAAATGTTTGAGTCCTGATCCAGTCCAGTTTTCTTTACTCCGGTCATTTCTCCTCTTTATTAAGACTTCATCATTCGAGGTCAGCTTCATTTAATGTATACTAAAGGTTAACTTGGAGAATGTGTTTTTTATATAAAGCAAAGACTGGATTTTGTTCCTCATCAGCTCCACAGTGCAGAAGTTAACATTCACCTGGTTTCAAGGTTAATAGGACACAAATCTCTGGGAGGGGTATGGCAGGAGTCCAGTTAAATGTTAATATTGCCTCCTGCTGCTGCCGCCTCCTCTTCTATCCATGGACGATTACTGAAAACCTGCAGGACACCGGCCCTTGAGGCCTGGAGTTCCCCCACCCCGGACTTACAAGGTCATGTTTGCCTACAGACTTTTACTGGAAGATTTAGGGGAACCAAAGTTGGAGAGACCAAATAAGTGCAATAAGATGCCAAAAAAACCTGGCTGAACAGAAAGCGGTTCAAAAACATCAAACCAATGGCAACAAACATAAAAAGACAAGTATAAGAAAGAAAAAAAAATTCCCTCCAGGCCTATGAAAGGATAGTTTCCCATTAAGATGACTTGCAAATGTTCTTCTATTCTTGTGCAGATAAACCCATTTTGGCGTCACTTCTCCATGTTCTTGGTAGGCCTTTATTATTTCACATCTGCTTTCTTGTTTTTATGTTGATGGGAGGACTTTCAGACGTTTTCTGTTTTTCCCCAACCCCTACTTTATGGTTTCATTTACCCCCAGCTTCATTTGTAAACGCCTAAAAAAAAAAAAAAAAAAAAAAAAAAATTTTA
>VVHJ01063640.1:57140-79505 GCA_015107715.1 Tylochromis polylepis | reverse complement strand
CCTCCGGAAGCTAGCCGAGTTCCACGGAATATGCGCTCGTAGTCGGGAGTGCGCCACGGCTTCCAGCGGAGCTCTTCCTCCAGCTGGGCGATGGCCGCTCCCTGTCGCTCGAGCAGCTGCGAGTCCGCTGGGTCCATGTACTGGTCGCGTCGTTCTGTCATGGTTCGCTGTGTGGCAGGCAGGAGGAGGGACCCAAACGCAGGACTCACACACGGGGAGTAAACTCAAAAAGGCTGCTTTATTGCAGTGATAGATGACAAACATAAATAAACTGGCAACCTAAAACTAGAAACAACTGGAACGGAGGGACGACGATCAAAGAGAGGCACGGAGGGAAAACACACAGCATGGTGAGGGTACGACACGACAACAAGCAAAGGAAACACAGGGCTTAAATACACTGAGGGATAACGAGGGAATAGGACACAGGAGGAGAGCACAGCTGGGAGAAATTAAGCATGACAAGACAAGGGGGAGCAAAACTAAACACACTGACGAGAGACATGAAACTCCAAAGTAAAACAGGAAGCACAAGACAGAGACACGGACATGACGCTAAACCAGGGAACACAGAGCACAGGGACAGAGGAGACATACGAGACAAGGCTGGAGGACAGGATAAATCATATAATACATAATCTAGGAAAACTTAAACAAACGCAAAACACTGGGTCACAGACCCAGTACCATGACACTTATAATATTTAAATCCCCACTAAGATTGATCAATTACAAAATACATATTCTTACAAAAATACATTTTCCATCCCTGTTTAGCAAGTGAAAAACACATGAATGGGTTGTGTAACTGATAAAAAGGCAGCTTATATTACTATTTTTCTTGTTCAGAGTAATCAAAACCATATTATGGACCTTTAACCTTATGAATTAATACTTAGTGAAGCAAAATATGCCATATTTAAACACATAATTCAACAGAGGGAAAGAGCAAGAGAGGAATGTGCCTTATCAGTGTGGGGTCTAAACAACTCTGGCTGGGAACCCCCACAGATGCAACATGCTCACTAGTGGTGTCCCACTGATTAATACCCCACAAAAATTCAGTGTAAATAAAAATAAATAAATAAATATTCACATGGGTCACATGGTTTAATGCTTACTTTCATGTTTAGGAAAAGGCCAGGCTCTGGTTTAGAATTTCAGGTGAAGATCAGGCCTGAATTTTCATGCATTGCACACTTCTTCCCTGGGTACTTTATATGTTAGCAAACCCTCTCACTCCATGATTGCAAATGAGTGAAATCTAATATAACCCAGCTATGCTCTAGCGTGAGACATGTTGTGCTGGAGGATTCGAGTGTGAGAAGAAGAGAAATCGCCTCCGGAGAGTAAGCATCCCACTAAATTTCCTGTGCAAGCAAGAAAGAGAGCATGGGAAAGAAAGAGGGCATGAAATATAGGGAGACAAAAAGAGGATAATTTGCTCTGACATTTTAGAGTTAATACAACGTGTGTCAGAACAGTTCTGCATCGTTGTGACTTTATAGGAGGTGACCTCCACTACTATTCATGGACTAAATCTACTTACACAAGTACAGTTTGCAGAGTCAGGGACATCTGCAGCAATAGTGGACTTTACAGTATGTTGAGGTTCGTGTGTTTTTTATGACATAAAAGCTGATCTGACCCTGCCTGTCGCTGTGAATGTGAAAAAACGACTCATGACACAGTTAGACATCAGCAGATCTCCACTTTCTTCCTGCTGCCTACACATACATTTCCTGCTTCGCATGCTTGATGCAGCTTGTGTTTGAAAGCTCAAGTATGTGTGAAGTACATATCAAAGTATAACTCCATGCATCCAGGCATAACCTTGTCCTACCTATATTTACTGCTTTAATTGAAGCTGGGTACATTACATCATAAAACGCTTCCTGCATTAGCTTCTCATCCTGACAAGGCAAATGATCTCTTTATCCCATATGCTGGCTGACATGCATGCAGAAGCTTCCCAAGTCTATCAGTCAAACTAGCTGCCTAAAGTCATTATCTGCATGATCAAGGGCTAGACAGAATAAAGGCCACATGCAATTCTCACTTGAAAGTGTAAAATGGCAGAAGGGCCCACTGTGGTGGGTGCAATGAAGGAATGTCAAGGTTAGGTCTGCGGGCTAGCATGTTGAAGTGCTGGCTGGAACCTCCATTTAGCCTCATTTGACCTTTGCTCATATGAGAAAAATACATTCATTCAGCAGCAGTACTATAACCTTGAAGTTCATATCTTCCTGCTAATTTTCCACTAAAATACTGACATTTTATATCTCTAAGTGCACAGACTGGAAGAACCAGTAGAAGTTTTCTAAGTCTTCATTCATTTCAAGGTAATTTGAAATCCAACTTACAGAGGTTTGAAATGTTCTAAAAATGTGCCATTTATCAAAAGGAACTGTGGTGGGGGCGTGGTCTGCGGTGCCGCTGCAGGAGCGATGGACGCACATGCACAACATCTGTAATCACGCCTCGCCGGCATAAAAAGCGGGGTTGTTTGTCTGTGTTGTTGTTGGTGGTGTGTGTTCGGCTGGCAGCTGGAATGCTGCAGCCGTAATAAAATGCTAAAGAGTGTTGAAGCATGGTCGGGTCCTTCGTCGCCCCTGTCACATTGGTGCCGAAACCCAGGAGGCAGCATGGCGGAACCATGACCAGGCCAGCCAATGGAGGGGCTGGCCCAAATGGTGGCCGAGCTGGTGGCTACGCAGCGGGAGCAGGCGGCGGTGTCTTGCAGCCAGCGGGAAGAACTCCAGGACCAGATCGAGCGCCAGATACAGAGGACCACCAGCATTACCCAGCGGCGTGAGAGTGGCTGAGGTCCAGACCGCTCCGGCCCCCGTGCCGGCCCCCAGGGCGTGACCAGCCAGGCAGCAGCCTGCCGCCACACCCATCCCCACTCCTCGAGTGGGAGCGGCTGGTGCTCGGCAGGTGCCTGCACCTGTTCCGGCTCCCTGGAGGAGGGCTGCGGAGCAACCACCGAGTCCTTGTCCTGCGCAGCCGGAGCTGGAGGTGGAGGACGGGGTGCACAAAGAACCCCTCCCGCCGGAGACGGGGGTCGAGGCGTGCGATGAACCTGCTCGGCTGGAGCCAGCTGACAGAGCGAGGGAGAGACCTGCTCAGCCAGGGTCGGGGGTCCGCGCGTCATCTGGACCTGCCCTGGCTGAGGCAGAGGTCCCCGGCCTCCGTCGGGCGATGTGGGTATGTGGCGGGGCGTGGTCTGCGGTGCCGCTGCAGGTGCGTCCATCGCTCCTGCACGGCATCTGTAATCATGCCTCACCGGCATAAAAAGCTGGGCTGTTTGTCTGTGCTGGTGGTGTGTGTTCGGCTGGCAGCTGGGACACACCAGCCGTGAGTGTTCAGTTACAGCAACCGTAATGAAATGTTAAAGCGTGTTGAAACATGGTCGGGTCCTTCGTCATTCCTGTCACAGGAACATTAGAGCGACCTTAGTTTTCCTGTGTGCTTCACTTGTGTATCATATTCATGTGTTGCAATTATGAACATTCTTCTTGGTGGTGCATTGAAGGACGCTCCTTTAATCCAAGGTTGGGAAGCTTTTAAAGCCACCGTCATTAGAAAATGAAATTAGAAAAGCAAAGGCAGGTACTCTTTATTTAAGCAGGAAAATATTTTTCTTTAGACTAAACATCTCATCCGCAAATGTCCCCTGGCCAAAATAAGCATAACGATCAGCAGTAGTTACATAAGTTAAAAGGATAAGTCTAAACACAAATAGATGTAGCAACATAGGATTTGGCAATTAAATCTGTTACTATTCAAATCATTTGATTTTGGTACTTGGAGAATATTGTTATTCTGTCTTTTTGTAAATCAGCTTAGGACAATGTATCTTAAATTCATAGTGCCAAGGCTGACTGTGTTGCAAACAGAGGACTTAAAACTCAAAAGTAGCTTTATTGCTGAGAACATACAAAATAACATAATATAAGGCAGGAGCAAATACTCCAACGAACATTATCTTACAGGAGAAACATGAGGAGGGACACACAGTTTGAGGGAGAATGTAACAAAGGGAAAGGGAAGACTGAGACAATGGGTGCATTTCAAAAGCACCTCCTATGTCCTATTCCTTGACCTCAATGAAAATATCATCAGTGTGAAAAGTGGGTAGGAGGATTGCTAAGAACTTAGGAAAAGAGAAAAGCCGAGCACTGAAAATTGGAACAGCACTTATTACGGCTGCCTCACAGATACTTCCGGGTCATGTCTTTCAGATGGGAACCTTCCTAGACAAAACGGACTATTGGAATGTGTATGTATACACACTCAGGATGATGGGGGAACAGGTGGGAGCAAGGCTGAAACTAATGACAAGACAGATGAAACAGACACACAAGAGACTGAAGACTACCAAAGTAAAACAGGAAGTAACAAATGACCTACTCAGGTCATGCAAACTTGATGGAGAGAGAGAATATAAACACAGAGACGAGACTGAAGGAATACAAATGGGGAATACAAATGGGGATTAACAACCTATCAACTAAAGGCATGAAATACAACAAAGGGAACTCATTTAAAATACTGAAATAAACCGATAATCACTAAGAAATAACAGAGAGCTAAATACCAAACCAAACCAAATAATCAACTCCAAAACTCAAAACCTGACAGATACTGAGGCACCTGTACACGTCTTGGTCTATGTATTGCTTTTGAACTTTCACCAACACATGAGTGGGAAAGAAAATGCAGAGCCCAAGTTCAGTGCATAGTTTCGGCTCACATTCATCTCTAGTAGTTTCCCTGCTGAGCTGTGACAGAAGGATGCTCTGTAGTAGTCATGTTCAGGTTTGGAAAACATGATTAGGATGAGATTATGATGTTGTGATTGATGTACAGACTTTCAACTTCAATTATTCAATGGGTTTAACAGCTGTTTAGGAATTACAATCATTTTTTAAATCTGTTTTCATTATGAAACACTGTCCAATTTGTTTTGCAGAATTTGAATGAATCTGAGCAGATAATGTAGCCCTGTACACGTCACAATTCATCCTGCTCACAATGATCCATTTCTCTCTCTCTCTCTCTCTCTCTCCATACTTTCCTCCTCCCATCATTCTAGTCAGGGTTGATCCAAAGATTTGTTTTTCAGATCTGTGGTGGCTCTTTTAGATGTTTTTTTTGACTAAATCTGATCTGCCATTCTTGTTCTTTGAGTGTAACCAGTGGCTTGCACCTTGTTGTAAAGGCTCGGTAGCTCTATTTACAGTCATGAACGAGTCTCACAGTGGTACACCCATCTTCTCAAGAGTGCTCTTGACTTGAACAGATGTTGTGAAGTTGTTTTTCTTAACCGTGGAAATGATTCAGAACATCAGATTGTCCGATTTAGATGTCTTCTGTAGTTTTTAAGAATATAGTAGATTGTTGATTTTTTGCTGTCTCTCTGATAGGATTTTTTTTTTTTTTTAGGCTTTTCAACCTTAATCACTTGCATCCACATCTCTTTGAACATCATACTGAGAGTTCCAGTTTTTAGTGCTAAATGCAACTGCAGCTCTTGCTTAATTTGTCACTGAGTGATGAGGGAGCACGCCTCACGTGCAGATAATGTAAATGTTTGTTAAACCCCTTGAACTGAGGCTGAAAGTCTGCACTTCAATCACGCTGATTGATTTAAATGCAGTGCCGTACAGAAGCCAAACTACAAAAACTGGGTCATTGTCCAAATACTTATGGACCCGATGTTCATATGCACTGACAGACACTGTAGTCACATAAGCATGTCACACAGGGTAATTGATTTCTCACACCTGCCATTGTTTCAGCCACAATTAACTATGCTTTGTTTGTACTAAACACGTTTTCCTGACGTTTTCAATTAGGAAGAAAAACAGCACAAAAAATAAGTAATTAGGGGATGAAGATGAAGAGAACGTGGCTTTATCACAGCAACCTAATGGGTGTCATTTAGTCTAGTTTATGTCATATTGCTTACAGTTTTAAAAAAAAAAATAGATTAATTGTGTTATTACCCCATCAGGTTTCAATAGTGTGTGTTGGCAGAATTACTTTATTATATGTTTAATAACCCAGTGCTTAATGTATACAACAGCTTCAGGCTGCCACTGCTTTTATTCTCTTACTTTTGGAGCATTTTATTTAAGGACTCGGTTTTCCTCATACTGAAAATGCTCTGATATATTACAATGCCTCCCTGAGTTATGCCTCTGAGGCATCTGTGTACTCTGATACTGCAATTACTCCACTCGCATCATAGACGGATGACATAAATATTCACGTGAGACATATGTACAGATAAATATTCACAATTTGTCTGATTGTACCGCCTCCGCCGCCCTGTGAGCAGCAAAGTCGCCCCACAAACTCAATGAGCAATTGGAATTGCGCAATTTTGGGGCTTCACCTCTTTCTACTCATTACCGCAGGCCATCCTCTGAAGCATGTGGAGTTCAGGGCTGGCCAATTTAGATCCAAGCAGCAGAAAGATCTTCTGACCATGGTTTCACCCAGCATAGATGCACTGTGTGCCAAAGGAGGAGCACGTGGGAGGGGAGCGTGTATGTGCTGCTCTCTGGGTATTTCACAGACATGTGGAGGAAGAGAGGGAGTGACGTGTGTGAAGCCCCGGAGAGACACAAGCAGAATGCCAGGAGTAAGAATAGTGACAGCAAAAATTAAAATATGTCAGCCTGAAAAGTACGCTTACGCCTGCGTGTGCGTGCAAACTGCAGAGCGTAACTGAGCGAATGCAGAAGAGTGGAAAAATCCAGATTCACGCTGTGCAAGATAGTAGGATTACTAATGGATTTTCCTCATTGAGAACCAGCCGCTAATGAGGAAGCAGGGAGAGAGAGGGCAAGCAGCGGGTCGGCGGAGTAGGTCACAGGGAGAGATGATTGCTATGCAGGTTGCAGGTAAGAGGGCCAGGATTACCACACTGGATTTGACGATTCGGAGGAAATCTAATTAGCTATGCTCTGTACATAATTTCACTTAAATTCATGATGGCAAAGAACCCTAGTAGAAGGCATCACTTTACATGCATGAAGACAAAGATGGAGCAAGAGGGGAAAACGTTAGGAAAGCTGGATAGACGCAAGGATTTTAGTGGTAATCACTATGCCTACAAGGTGGGTTTTTAATACAGTTCAACCTCAGATTTCACCTTTTTCATAGAAGCAATGTAGCCCCTGAAAAATGTGTTCTGCATTGATTATACACCTCAGAGTTACTGTTGTCTTGACATGCAGATATTGCACTGTAGCAGAAAGACATACTGCAGAAGAGAGAGCTTCCTTAGCAAAAGGATTTTATTACAGAGGAGCAAGGCATGAGCCATCAGCAAGACAAAACTGATGACTGGAGGCATAAATACCCAAACCAATCTGACTGTTTTGACCAAATGAACCACGTCCGGTAGGATTTCCCTCAAATCATGTTATCCTAAGTATGCATTCTCAGTAGTCAGTGCAATATGTTGATACTGCTTTCTCAGTTAAGCTGAGGTCAAGATGACCAGGCGGAGCAGCAGTTCTCTTCCTAATATTCATTGCAACTCAGACCAAAGGTCTCTGTGCCTGCAGTCCTCATTGAAATACACATGCACACAGATAAGGTCCAAACATATAAGGAAGGAATATAATTAATAAATGACATTTTTATTAAAGTAAAGACACCTTAAAAATACATTTTCCTTAAAAGAACAGCCATTTTTTAGGCTATTAAATAGAAAAAAGAAATGTTGCACAAAGATGTAATTACACATTGATTAGTGTGTAATTACATCTTTCAACAAATTGATGCATTCTCATGAATTTAGAAGGAATCCATTAAAAATACACAGCAGTGGGCGCTGTTAGTTTAAATTTAAAGATCACAAAAAGCACTTTCAAACTATATGTGAACATTTAAAATTTAAAATATTTTCATCATCTCTTTCTCATTATGTTTTTCTCATCCTCCACCACTACTCTCTTTCCTCCCTGATTTCCACATTATCCTCTTCCTCCTCACCTCAAGTCTCATGTCCTGAACTGAAGTCAGGAGTCCAACATATGAAAACCTCCACAAACATGGCTAAAAACAGTTTGATTACATTCTCACATCATATGAGAGTTCATTCACACAGTGTCCAAGTCCAACAATGTTAGATCCATTTCAGAGAAAGTTTCACCAATGCCAGCTAACAGCACAGAAATGTTCAACAACACACCCCAGTATCGCTGTTATCAGACATGTGATTCACTGACTCATCAGCTTGTACTGGACTC
The DNA here is from genome assembly GCA_015107715.1 of Tylochromis polylepis. Lineage (NCBI taxonomy): Eukaryota > Metazoa > Chordata > Actinopteri > Cichliformes > Cichlidae > Tylochromis > Tylochromis polylepis. The sequence continues at coordinate 71,235 of VVHJ01063640.1, read as the reverse complement.
CTTTCGCAAAGTTTTAAAGCCTCCTACAGAGTAAAGAGATATGGACACCCGGCATATTGACAGCTGAGGTAAACAGCATCCTTTTTAATGCTAAGTGTTGATATTATTCATGTGAAAATATAGAATAATATATAGTATAATATATATGTTAAAATATAATGTGTACAAAAAAAGAATTTACACACAGACAGTAGTAGAAGCAGACCTGCCAGCCACAGTCATTATGGTAAGTCTAAATTTCATGTTTTTTCTCTCTTGGCTGACTAAAATGTATTTATCCTACAAAAGCTACCAAGTTTAGGTGGCTTTGTACTTGAATTGAGAGAGGTAAGAAAACAGAATTCAGTTGACTAAAATCTGTAATCTACTGACATCTAGCAGTGAGATTTTACACACGGTACCTTTTAACTCCGACTGTAGCCATATCTCAGCACCTTCATTCATATTTTATACAACACTCTTTCTAAAGAAGGTCAGACTATTTAGCATTTAAATAAAAGAGGAATGCAATGCTTTGCAAATAAGTTCAACCTGATATTTAATTGACAACTTCATAAAGACAACATATCAAAACCTAGAATAACATTGTTTCTGCTTGTGTAATTGTTTTTGCTATTTAAATATGTAATCATCTTGAACTTTAAGCCAGCAACAAATTTCATAAAAGCTGGGACAGGGCCATGTTTCCTAATGAGGTGCACTGCCTGTTTTTTAACACTCCTTTGGAGTGTTTGAGAACTTTTCTGTAGTTTCAAAGCAAAATGTTTTCTCTTCTCTTCTGCTGCACCACAGTTTGGGGTTCTTTTTCATGTGTTTTGGGTTCTTGACAAACAGTGGGAAACTAATGTACATAGAAGGCTGGCAACTGCTTTAATACTGAAGCAATGTACACACTTGCAATTATTCACTTGTCGTGCATCACTATGGAGCTGCCAGCTGGTTACTTGTGGACATTTTGGGCTCGGGTTGTGTAGGTAACCCTCTAATATATTTACTAGCAAGTCATATGTAAATCAGCTGTATTCTCTCTGGTCACCACATCACCTCGAATCATTATTCCAGTGTGTACACATGTTGTTGGAATACTTGCAGAATGTGCTAAGGGTATTATCTTGCTGAAATGAGAAAAACCCTATATGAAAAAGATAAACATGTATTAATGGGGGCCCATGTTGTTCTCAAACCTTATATATTAATCAGCATTATTGGTGGCTTCAACAAGCTGAACACTGTCAGTTATTTCCAAATGGAATTTCAAATTTTAAATCATCAGACTACAGGACCGAAAGGTGGTTATTTTTCTTTGTAAGGTAGAGTTTTACTTGCATTTGTAGATGCAGCCACTAAACGTGTTCACTGGCCATGGTTTTCAGAAGCCCATCCAGTGATTGCCACATTATTTATTTATTTATTTATTTATTTATTTATATATTTTCTTGTTGTTGTTTTGGTTTTTCTTTTAATACAATGCTGCCTAAGGACTTAAAGATCACGCCCATTAAATATTGATTGTCAGCCTTGTCCTTTGAGATTTATCTGTAATTTTGCAAATTTTTACTTTGAGATACCCGTAGCTGCTGTTTTTGCTGCTCTTTTTATACATAATTATTTACTGAACTGTTGCCAGCTTACCTAACCTGAGGTTCCAGATGGTTTGATACACAGAGCCATCTGGAAGGCTGTCTCTGTAAAGTGTTTGGAAAAGGCCAGCACGTTAAAAAAATAATAAAATACTTACCAGGTGATTAGATAAACCATCTGTCTATCACTGCCTATAGTAGGCTAACTTTAACCAATCAGTAACCATCAGACATAAAGAGTGCCAATGATTTAAAAAAGAAAGGTACACAGCCTGACGACCTTTGCAACCTGGCAAGCAGTCAGTATAATTAGCTTTGTAGTTAACATTTGGTTAACATTTGATTTTTCTTTCATCTCTGCAGAAATCATTTGTGCAATTGCAGGTTGTCGAAAAAAAAACAAGAACCAACAAAAAAAAAACATTTAAAAAAAAAATACCTGGCAGGTTATACAATGAACCAATCCATTCACCAAAGTCAGTGCTTTGAGCTTTTAATCTATTGGTCAGTATTTTCTCATGGGACAATCTGACATTCAGACAAGCTGAGATTCAGATTTTCTGACTTACTTAAATCAGAAAAGTCACCAGACTTTCACCAGAACCTACCCCAGCTGACATAGGACACAATGCTGGATACAACCTGTACAGGCCGTCAAACACACAATCACACACACATGGGACACCTACGAGCAATCGCCAATAAGCCTAACAGGCATGTGTCTACACAGCCACAGGGAGAACATGTGAACTCCACACACAAAGGCCACAATCAACCAGGAGGTTTGAATGCAGTCTTCTTGCTGTGAAGTGACAGTAACTAACTACTGCACCAGCACGTCACCCACAACTCAGGATGTCTTGGGGAATAATAAGATTGTCGACTGTCATAACTCAAAAATATGCGTCAGCACGGTTCTTTGGCTTAATCGTCTTATTTCTGTGTGGTATGGCAGAGCATATGGGTAATGTCTTTGTAAGGAAGACGGCTGTAAAACTGATGAGGATTCAGACTTCTGGCTCCCTATTACAACGCTTGTGATCTGATCCATTCTTAACAGCTTGCAGTAATGCTTTCTGTGGCGAGGCACAGGGAAAAGTCAAACATTATGTCCTCCTTTACTTTCTCAACTTTTTGCAAAGTCTTTCAGTGGGGCCACTGGTCACTTTCCAGGTCAAGGGTCATAGGTTTGAAAGTTGAGGTAGAAATTTACACCCCTGTATGATTATTTTTTCCAGACATGCCTCACTTAACCATGGGAACAGGGCCAAAGTTTCCATAAGCTGTTATTTTGTTATTTTTAAGTCTTGAACAAGATGGTCTGTTTAGCATGTTTGAAGTAAGACAGCACAGAACCCCAGCTGAGATTGAGCAATAGAAGCAGGTTTCTAACAGCAGGCAAAAAGCAGCATGTAGCCTAGAGACCTTGTTAGCCTCTCCCCTCTGATCAATGAAGAATGACAATGCCAGGGGCTAGGCACAGTCCCCATGGGTGCTGCAGTCAGCCAACACATGCCAAAAGCACTACCCACCCAAAACGGATACGGCGTCAAAGACCAGCAGAAAACATGAGAGCTGCTCAGACCTTCATGTTAAATATTTAAGATGTCATGCTTTATGTCTTACTGATCCTCAGTGGGTTTCTGAGAATGTAAGCCTAGACAATGAGACATCAGCATGAGGGCTCGGATAAACTGAAGGCTGCACATGCTCATTATGAGAAAATAGAGGGGAAAAATGTCATCCTGTACTTTTATTGCATTACAGTAATGTGCAGGACATCATCATGCTGACCATCAGTCATCTTTATATTGTATGATGTTCATACATTAACATGCCAGCCCTCAGTACCACCGATGAAAGCCAAGTTTTTTTTAACCTTCATCCCAGTGAGGCATTCGGTGAGATCGTTTTCTATGCTAGCTTGCCCCCTAGCTGCAGTCTTAGGAAAATGTAAGCAGTTTAAGTAATTAATATAATTTCTTGTTTGTTTTTGTACCTTAGAAATTACAAAAAAAAATCTATGATAGTCGGGTGTTAAATTATTTTTGACTGGGTGAGGACGAGGACTCAGAATGTTATTTCTGCAAACAGGCTCAACTTTGATTTTGAGCTGATATTTATTTTTATACTCTCCTGTTTATGAATGTGCACTGCTATGAGAAAGGCTATAGGTCAAGAACTAAAAGCGGATTTGGAAGAAGAGCGGGTGCTTAAAAGCGGCATAGAAAACAAGAATGTATGCCTATGTTCAGGAACAAAGACCAACAAACTGCTTGATGTTTTGTTTATTTGTTTTATAGATATTTTGTTCATAAAGCACATGACAAGACTGTGCATTATGCAGACAAATGTTGTAACAGTCATCATTTGAAGCAAGGTTAATATAACTTTAAAGCCACTTTACATTTAAACATAAACTGATCTTGATGAGTTCAGCTCTGATCATCTATCTAAACCTGTGTTTTAGATACGCCGTCACATTTTTCACCCTTTACAATGCCCATTAAGTGGGGAAAAAACAAGAAGCATTGCACACTTTGCATGTTTATAATAATGAACTCTGCCAATTTTACCACTAGATGAGACTTTAACTGCTTTGGACAAGGTCAGGATACTGGGGTCAAGTCGTCGTCATTATGACAAGCTGGGCTGTAACAGTCTAAGAGACACAGGTTAATTAGTGGGATTCCTTGCCACTGTTGCCCTGCACCAGTGACTAATTTAATGGCTTTATTACTGTGGCTTTCTGCCTAATTAAATTGCTCTAATCTTATTTGCAAGGTATTGAAAGGTGCAAGTTCAAGGTGCTCCCATGAGCTTCGGGTTTGTCACAGTGGTAAGACATGCAAGCTCACAATCTACACATATGCGAGCTTGTATTCAATGTCAAACGCAATCATGCTGCCAGGTAAGACATCTTTTTAAAATGGGAGAGCTAAACTCTACATAAAGTCCAGATTACACTTGCGTGACAGAGAAAAGCCAAGAGATCACCTCAGACTGTCTAACAGTTCAATAACAGTAAGTGAGTGCTTGTGAAATAGTGGACTATAATCAAGTGGTTCAGCTGACAAATGCTACAATAGACAGAGTAAAATTTTTTTTTAAAAAACACCAGTGACAGTATTTATCCCTCTGGCAACAGACAGAACTCCTCAGTTGCTGAGAGACTGTTCAGTTCGCTGACTCCTCCTGCATGTGGTGACAGACGCCCCTGTCAGACAGACCATCACTCACCCTAATGGTGTCACCAGAATGAACAGTGCTGCTGTTTGGAGCTCTCAGGAAGCATAGCTGCATTACATGCCCAAGAGATCTGAATGCACAGAGGAAACAAACATCACAGACACAGGCTGTCATACTGACTTACTTTTCCTCAGTGCAGTTGATTAGCATAACTGCTATAGGATGTTCTGCTTTCTCCACCATTTGAATTTGCCTGGGAAGGCAGAGTGAGCATTTAGAGAAACGTGACTTTTCTTTTTTTTTTTCTTTTTTTTTTTAGCTTTTTTTGCACATTTTAACTCAGAGTGCTTGCAGTTTCGTAACAGTCCTGTGTTTGTCTCCACAGTGGCAATACCTGACATCTTTGATAGGTGCCGCCAGGCTGAGACTAGTACTTCCACTATGATGAAACTCTACATACTCTGTTTTTTGGTCACTCATTAGAATTGTTTTCTTATGTGGGCATGGTTGCCACAGCCCGTTTACTGAGTGGCTGTGCTGCTAAATATGTATCTATGAGAGAACATGCCCAATCTGGCCACTAAAAGCAAAGTCAAATTCATATAGCTCTGTATTCTATACACTTTACCTCAACCCATGGCCAGTACTGAAATCACCTATTAACCTAACATGTGTATCTTTGGATTGTGACTGGAAACTAGAGTAGCTGGAGGAGACATACACAACTGCAGGGAAAACATGAAAACTCCTCCAGGAGTATTCACTTGCCCATTCAAATCATTGAATTCAGGTGTTCTAATAACTTCCATGGCTACAGGTTTATAAAACCAAACATTTGTGAATGAATAGGTCGCTCTCAGGAGCTCAGTGAATTCCCACGTGGTACCATGACAGGATGTCACCTGAGCATTAAGTCCTGTTGTGAAATTTGTGGTAGGCCACACAAAATCATAGAGTGGGGTCAGAGGATGCTGAGGCTCATAGTGTGCAGAGGTCGCCAGTTTTCTGCAGAGTCAATCCCTACAGACAAATTTCATGTGGCCTTCAGATTAGTGCAAGAACAATGTGTAGACAGCTTCAAGGAATGGATTTCCATGACCAAGCAGCTGCATCCAGTCAAAGTGTATCACCACATCACCAAGTACAATGAAAAGCGTTGTATACAGTGGTGGAAAGCACACCACCACTGGAATTTAAAGCAGTGGCGATGTATTCTCTGGAGTAACCAATCATACTTCTCCATCTGGTAATCTGATAGATGAGTTTGGGTTTGGCAGTCACCAGGAGAACAGTACTTTTCTGACTGTACTGTGTCAAGTGTAAAATTTGGCGGTGGAGGGAATATGTTGGGGGGTTGTTTTTCAGGAGCTGGGCTCAGCCCTTGAGTTCCAGTGAAAGGAACTCTTAATACTTCAGAATAGTTTTGGTGCACTGCTCTACTTCTAACAGTATTTTTTGCACCCACACCGTTACTCCACCGCTGGTTTTTCACCAAGTGGTTGTACTTTAGTTTTAGGTTATATGCCTTAATGTGTAAAGTAATGTGAGTTAATCTAATCTATGCATATATTTATTTTTTGATATAGTGCACTAATTAATTTCCATGTCACTTCCAAGTGAAACATATGCAGCCATACAGTTTTGATACATCAGTTTTATCCACACTAGCAAAACAATATAAAATATATATGAACTAAATTTTGTTTAGTTTTATTTGCTAATGTATATATGTTAAGGGAATGGCACAAAGTCTATGTAGAGGTGCCTATAGACTTACAGCAGTTAGATGAGTCAAGTAATTCTTTTCTAGTGCATATTAAGTAAGCTGCTATGCTCATGACGCCAGGTAGTTAGCTTAGTTTAGCTTAGCATTAAGATAGCAAGTAAGTATTTCTGCTCTGGTCAAGGCTCACAAACTAACCTTTATAGTTCAACTGAATCTGTGTATTACAACAACTTCTGTTTATTTTAAATTTCTAAAAGGATCGATCTATTTTTCAACAGAGTAGTGTAAGTAAACTTGTGGCTCACAAACATCTGTAGCATAAGCAGTATGTCTTTGTCACAGTCCGTAGTAATGTTTTCATGATGGTTAGTGTGATTAGCATGTTTCAGCTCAAACTATATTCTGATTATCTTTGTATCTATGTCTTTGTAGTGCTTTCAGCGGGTTTAAGTTGTCTCCAGAGCAGATAGCCTATATAAGGAATATTTTTACAGAGACAACTAATGGGGTCATCAAAGTTATATATCTTTAAATGCACAGTCATTTTGAAAGATCTGCTGGATTTAGCACTTTGTTTACCAATTAGCAGTTACTGTTCTTTTTTTCTACTCATTTTCTCAGAGTAATCTCTCATTAGCTTCCACTCACCTTTGTATTACCTGCATTTGTGCAACCTGTTTGCTGCTATTGTCCCATAACCTTCAGTCACGTTTTCTTTGTCCTTCAATGCAGAAGGCTTTACTACAAAAAAAGACTGATTTGGTTTGAGTATTTGCCAATGTCAACTTGGCACCAGAGTCCGGTCAGCTGGACAGTTACAAAATAGCAAGCAACTTGTCAGGAACAGCGTTCACTGTTGTTACCGGCGTAATTTATTGTTCGGCTGTACCGAAGCTTTGCTGTGCCCTTCTGGGGACATTGCCATTCACGCTGATAGGATTGGCAACAAACTGCGACAGGTCTCATTGCTGACAGATTGAAACACTTGAGACACCCGTAACAGCTTCAAGTCACCTAGATCCCATTTACTTTGAGGCGTTCTCCTTTTCACATGAACAAATAGCATGTGCATAGCTAGTCGAGCAGACACACAAAAAGGTACGCACTGACAGCTTAGGATACATAGGTTTGCAAGTTTATGTGATGCTTCATTTAAACTCTGCTACTTCGCTCTGTGTACCTGATGCTAATGGATAGAAATGCAAACAAGCATGTACATGAGCTGGTATGACCAGGAATCAGTGGCGGTTCAGACGTCACCATTTCAGTTTGCTGACTTCATGAATCCTTGCAGCTGTTTTAAGCTTGTCTTTACCCTCTTTTTTGCACATTACATTGTCAAACTTTAATTTTAAATAACATGCAAAGTGTGAAACTCCTGTGAATACTAGAGACAATCTTTGGGTCACAAAATGAAGGAGACAACTGCACATTACCACTCTGAGAACTACAGAACTCTGTGAATTTGAGAACTGATTTAAGCCAAGAAGAGATCTATTTTGGAACGATGGCCCATATCCTCATGTTTGGCTTATTGCATTTTCATCCATAGCCTGTTCTTTGTGCCTATAATAACCAGTTCTCCCTCTCAGGAATCAATAAAGTTAATCTTACTTTAGCACTCCACCCCCTGCTTCCCCTCCCTGCTGGCACCACAACCCTACACCTCTTCCACTCACACACTCAGCAGACTATTTATTGATGTCCACATCAATACTATTGAGACAGACGGACGTGAGCACACATACACAGACAAAAAAAAAAAGACACCAACACATCCCTTAGACGAGCACATGACTTATCCTGCTAAACAAACATGCACACATGCACACAGACACACAACCCACTCTTTTAAAGAGAGTAGAGAAGCCTCTTAAGTTCCAGCACATTGCATTTGCGATGAGACCAGCGGGCAATCATCGCCCATTTCCACCAGTGAAATGAGCCCAAAATTGTGAAGAAAAGAAGGCCGTTTTGACAGGCAGGGTACAAATACGAGGCGATAGAATCTCAATGAGGCCTGAAAGAGGGAATGCATAAATAGATTAGATTGAAGGGACTGGTGCCACACAGAAAGCAAATCTAATTATGAGGCGGCTCTGTCTCCTGATTTTAGAATAAGGGGGAAGCTCATCTCTACCAAGCAGAACCTGCTGGATCCCACTCGGACAACAGACGCCGCCCGATGGAGGAGAGATGGGGCAGAGTGAGAGATGCAGACAAAGTGATGCATTTTTCATCATCTAACAGGAAAAAATGTCATACGGAGCAACAAGACCCAGGTGCCAGTGTCATTTTGAAACAGAAACAGGCAGCCAGCTGTAAAGAAAAAAAAAAAAAAGGAAAAGGAAAAGAAGAGTGTGGCACATGTTCAGGTTACTGTGACACCCACAATATTCTCAGCAAGGTCTAGATGGTGAGAAACAACCTGTCCAATTAGAGCTGGCCTGAAACTGCTATCGGATGTTGCAGTAACAAAAGATTAAGAACCTCATATTAACATTCACATCCACTCGCTGTACAGCGTGACTTCACCCCTCTGATGAGATTTCCACTGGGCTTGATTCTGCCTCTGTAAAGTGGGTTAATAGAGCACTTACTGTCTTCCTGATTTCCTTTAACAAAATCATCTAGATGGACTCCCGTTTTCTTCATTTAGCCAGATATAGTCTGACTGCAATGCTTCGATTCCAAATGAAAAGTCACCTCAGTGCGGGGAGCAGAAAATGTATGCCAATTTATTTTAAGATTGGATATAACAATTGGAATTCATTTTACAGTAATTATACAGAATCAAATTAAACACGGGGCTGTTCCTCCAAGGAAAGTCTAATGCATGTAATTGAAATATTCCAGCATCGCAATGGCTTACACAATTAAGAATGCATTAGCAGAGCAGAATCCCTATCAGTCAAGAGAAGTGTATTTCACTGTCAGTAGCCACAGCTGCTTCACACGAGCTTGTTTTGGGGGCTGAAATGAAAATGGGTTTTAAGACTACTGCTTTTAGATACTGTCCAGCGCCGTGCTTTTCCTAATTACAGATGCAAATGCTCGTGAGCCGATACAAAAACATTCAAATGCTACAGTAAGTGCAGCAAGTAACTCTATTATCTGTCCTAATTGTTATTCATGTTGGGTCCATCAGTGATTCTATTGCAACGGGGAGCAAAACGAGACAAAAATTAGGCATTTTCCAGCTCTACCTCTTTTGCAGATAAGCATATGCAGTCGCGTAAAAAGCCACCACTAACAGCTCAATCAAAGGCCAAATTGAATTTTTTTTAAAATGCAGGTTAACTCAATTTGTTTAGAAGAACATCGTTCAAGGTGCTCATTAACTTGTGCCTGTCCTTGCAAGCTGCAAAATCAGTTTCCTGATGTGGTGTGGTGCCATGTGACCCACCTCACCCCTGCAGTGACAAACTTCCCTTTCAGTAATTTGAATAATAAGAAAAGAAACAAACATGCAACAAAAAAATAATCACAGTGCATCCAGTGCACTTATATTAACTCTTGCTTAGCGTTTCAGGGATATTATATGTAGTACACTCAGAAACACGAGAGGGGGAAAATGAAAAATTGATTTGCAGAGTGTACTGTAGTAGAAGTGTTTTCTCTTTTCACCATCTCCTCTCAAAAACACATCTGCCCTTTTCTTTGTTTCAGTGACGGGTAGGGTGAAGATGGGAAACTGGAATGGGATTTTAATTAGACAGCTTGCAGCTCCAACTGCTGTCTGCTCAGTTTAATAGTATGAGATAAATATAAACATATGTGTTTGTACGTGTGTGTGTGTGTTCTGCATGGACACATGCAGAACACACAGAAGCGCTTTGAGCGCTCCGGGAGAGTAGAAAAGCGCTATATAAGAATCATTTACCAACAGTGCCACCTCCACCATGCTACATCTTTGGTAGCGCCAAGGGGTCCCATCTCGCATGCAGTCAGTCATTCAAAATGTCCACATGACCTTTGACTTCTCTGCTTCCCCTGGCTGCAGTCCCCAGATGGAACATTTGGGTCGTGCACTCTACTACGACCTCCAACTTGCCTTCTCCCCACGCTCCCGTGAGCGCTGTCTTTGGTGATAGAGTGGCTAGTTGGGAGGTGTAGTCCAGTCACCCTGGGTGTGACCGTCTGCCACTTGGGTGAGTGATAGGTAGCCCACAGGTCTGTCAGGCAGCAGGTGGAGTCAGTGGCTCTGTTGCTCGGTCAGCAGTGCAGCGCTGACCTTCAAACCTGCACCATCCTTCAATCTTGTTTCCAACTACTGCGCTCATAAACATCTTCTAATGTCGTCAGTGCTGTTTCAGGGTCAGTTAGATGCTAAAAATGTAAATTTTTTAGCCCGAGCAGCTCCAAAAACTATATCAGAATCAATTAAGGATTACAGGAAAAGGAAAAAAAACGTCTTTGCTGCTCGGCGTTTTTCGACATATTTCTGTTTTGCTGCCCTTTGAGCCGCTGAGCACCATTATAACGTGGCATGAGATATGAAATTCAACGTCAGATTAGGTCCCAGATCTTTACTGAACCCAACATACTCACTTCTAACTCCATCAGCTATCCCACTGATATTGACAAGCTTTTCTGACAGTCGAAATGTATATTTATCAAAGTAACCATCAATACTAGCTCCATGGTGCTGTTTTTGTTTACCGAAATAGCTTGCATGTTCCTGTCTCATGTAATTACTTTGATAACTAGGAAAAAGCCCACACATAAATACTGTTGGACTTATTATGCCTCACTGGAGCAATGTTTCACCTTGAAAATGGTAGATGTTTTTTTTCCCCCCCACACACATTCTGTTTCTCAGAGTGAGGCCAAACTATTCAAACAAACTTCTTAGTGATGATTTGGCAGTAGATGCGAATGAAATCGACGGGAAATGATATAGCAACACTTTCCTAATGAGACCTCAAAGAGCTGTCTGAATTTGTTAATGCTTATGACTTTGGTCGTTCTGTTTTCCTGTTCCATGTTAATATGTATGCTGTTTGGAGCCTGACACTGCTGGAAAAGGAGCATGCATGGTCAGCAAACCATCCCCAGACAAATTTTTTTTTTAAAAAGAGTGAGAGAAAGAAACACCGTTATCCTGGATCAAGGCTAAGTCAAGCCGCCTGTTCCCCTCCTACGCAGCCTGATGCTTAAATCCAACACCAGCTCTCCAAGTAAGCCTTGAGCCTGAGCGCTATTTCCCTGAGCTGTAGACCTTGACCCTGCATGCCACAGGCCCAAACACACTCGCTCTGCCCTTGTATCATGACTGCTGCTGTGGAGGCCTGGGCAGATAAGACATGATGAATGCAGATTGTTTGCAGTGTGACAGACTCATTCGTTTACAGTGGGATGGTGCCTTCAGGAGGGGCAAAGCTGCTCAACCCTTAGTCTGAGAGGGACTGGAAGAGAAAGGGGAAGAAAAAGCAAGGGAAGAAAGTGTGGACAGAGTGCCGATGAAACGGAGAGGAGATGAGAAACAGAGTTAAAGACAAGCATGTGGAAATAATGTTCACTCTTGAGGATGCAGTGTCACAGGAGAAAAAAATGATAAAGAGTCCGTTTACCCCTTTAGGCAGGAATGAGAAGAGCGAGAACGGACAAAAAAGAAAAACCAACAACACCATAAGCAAAGAACAAAGAGATAGACAGAAAGATGCATCCAGCACATTCCTGTGTAACTAATCTAGCAGCTTTTATCGGTGGGCTGTGAGATTTATGCTTCTCCCTGACACACAGACAAAGCCCCGTCTGATACTCTCCATGGCAACTGCATGTGGTGACTAATTTTAGGGTTGCGGTTTGGATAACACTTCAGTTATTAAATACCCGTCTGACAGCTTCCGTGCTGTGCCTTTCCTGAACAGGAAAGAGGTTGTTTGACATACTGTGACATAATTCTTTCACCACGAGCGCATCATTTGTTCTGGGATTTTGTATGTAAATTAATCAGACAACAACAACAAACCTGGACAAATCAAAATTCCTTGTATCAAGAGTGGGCTGGAAGATGTTGTGTAATGGGAAAGATGAAAGCCCATGCATCTGTTTTCTTTAGGTTTGTGGAGCTGTTTAATAATATGGTGGACTTTTTTTTCCCTTAGCCTATCCTTAGCCATGTAAGCAGTATGGGCAGGTAGCTGATCTCAACCAACCATAAAATAGAAAGACTGCGGTAGCAGCTTACTTGTAAGAATAAAACTTGCTGGCTAAAGGCAAGCCACAGACCAAAACAGAGCTAAAAGTAACACTATGATTGGGTTTAAACCGTATTTTGCCCATAAGTAGTTCTAATAATGTTAAGGCTTATTTCTTCCTTAGTGTGATGTTCCCGTGAGAATAGCAAAGATACTTTGCCTAAACCAGACAGAGTGGAAAAAGATGGAGGAAACCAAAGGGAGCCAATGGCAAAGTTCTTTAAATCTTCATTCTTTCACATGTCCAGTAGGGGGCAATTCCCTTGATTGCAAGCAGAAGTCGGATTGTAGTATAAGTCAGACTGGCATCCTATAAACACTCTGATATCCATATCCAACAAAAAAATATAATTAATCAAACTAAATCACAGTACTATCATGCTACTGAAAGGATTCAATGAATCAGAATAATCTTTATTTTAGGATCACTGATGCATCCACCATTTTCGTATTTGCATTTTCTTTAAAGACAATAATACAAGGATCTAGTGCAATAAAAAATATACATTCAAGTGAGGAAATATCCCTTTGCATTATGTGATAATCAGTTAATTAAAAGGTTAAACAGAGTTTTCTTAACTCACAAGGTTAAGAAGACGGTGGTATTTCTGGGTGTGTCTAACAGATTGACAGGTGACAGGATATGATGTATGCTGATGTAGTGAAGTTGGAAAGGGTTTAAAACTTGGGATTGTAATGTTCCTCAGTTAACAAAACAAAACACAGGGAACTGTGCCGTCCTACTTCTGTGTGTGTTATCTTAGCACTTTATAACTCACTTGTATGCTTGTACTGTGTAATGGGACAATTAAGTTAAGCACATTCAAGTCCTCATAGTCCTTATGAGGCCCGTGCAAACAATCTCAGCATGCAAAACACAATGTGGCAGAATTACAGTGTACATGCAGATATTCAAAAATTATATAAATGTGTTTTAAATTTAAAAACAGGATGCCTGTAACATTGTGCACAATGACCATCTAAATGAACAGCCAATCAGCTGTTATATTTAAATGTAAAGAAATGAATGAAGGTGGAAACAGCCTCACCTTTGGGCATTTACCTCTTAATCATGATGAAGTTTTGCCATTGTAGTGTGGCTATTTTTAGCAATGTCTCTGTCACAAGAAAATATGGGGACTTGTTTTCGTTTTATGAGATATATTTTGTGTATTATCTCAGGCCTGTTTGTCATGATCTGAATGACACTCTCAGCTCTATTCATCTTATAAGAATCCATCTATCTGATGGCTGGTCTGTGCTCAGGTAAATGCACAGCAGCCTGGTGCTGGTCCACTCAGACATCGTTGACTTATGCATAGCTGATGTGAGAGGCTTGTGCTTGTGTGCAGTTTCTAGTAGTGGACATCCAACTGCTTGACATCCAGTGGAAAGAA
>VVHJ01063640.1:0-21123 GCA_015107715.1 Tylochromis polylepis | reverse complement strand
CACAAATAAAAATACGTTTAAGAATCTTATCAGTATCTGTTGCGTAAATTTACTCACCCCCGTGGACTTGAGTGCAGCTTTTGAATTCACTTTATCTACACTACTGCGACCAGCCGCGTTTCGCACACCACTCTTAACTTGGAGGAATATGAGCGAGACAGTGTGCGCATGCCCAGTCGAACTATCACCCACTAGCGGCGGCGTGTTATTCGTGCTACGCGTGAGGTCACGAGATTACCCTCCCCCCCTCCATTTCTTAAAAAATTAAGAATAACAATGCCCAAGAGACTTAATCAAGAAAAGAAAAGAAAAGAAAAGAAAAGAAAACCAACAATTTGGTATGAACAGTTCATGTAGTGCACAGTTTTTGTTTTTTTATTGTGATTCTTGATGTCTTGCCAAATTACATTTTATGATGAAAATGAAAATGCAAAAACAATGATTTAAGTCAGCCCATAGCTTTTGTGAATTCTTCCAAAACTAATGAAATAAATAAATACTGTTTTCCCTACAGTAGCAGTGTTTGCCAATATTCCCTACTTAAAGTGCTGCACATAAACCCTAAATATTTTAGTGTACACACACTGACACAAGAATTCACAGCTTGTTTCTACTTTTAAACTGCAAATCTGAATATTAAATGTGAGCTCTAAATCTCTGTGCCTTTTGTAGAATACATTACATTATATTAAAAATGTTGAAAGTAACACTCTTTACTTTTATTAATAAAATAACAAACATTTACAATCAACCAAGCTTTATACCAGTTTATCTTCCTACACTACATCCCAAAACAACCTCTCTAGATACAGAATTACATTTTGTATTTCACGTTTATTATATTTATTAGAGCATTTCGTTTTATTAAATAAACCACTACTGATCTGATTAATCATTTGGACCTCTGCAAGCTGCAGCAAGCAGTTAAAGTCAGGTAGGTCTGGTACTGTTGTGTGGGAACTTTCTAGTTACCCTAACCCAGCTATGTGCCAGTAAAGGTGTTATCAGTTTTATTACTATATTTTCATTTAGACTTTGTCCCTAATCAGAGTCACTTAAATCCTGACATTTCGCCACCATATCGACTTCAAGAACTTGTTTACTTGCTGCCTAATATATTCCACACTTTGTTGAGTGCCACTGTTACAATACAATATTGCCCATTTAATATCTCAGTGGTTATATTATTGTGCCAGATCAGCATGTGTTGCAAGTTTATGCACCACACTGGCATGTTTGTTATTCAGCTGCCTCGCCTCAGTTGCAAGTACACATCAATTTCAGAGAGCCTTATCATGAATGTTTGTGCCTGAAAATGTGGAGCAGTATTTGATATCCTAGATTTGACTAAATCTATGAAAATGATGTCTTTTTACTTTTATACAGGCAGTCATTTTAATCTACTCAGTGACATCTTTTTTTTACTTTAAGAAACGTCTAAGAACAGTAATAATAGTTGGTTATTAAACTGGTAGGCACAATAGAATGACAAAAAGGGTGAGGCACGTTCATAAAATCTCACATTTAAACCCATTTCAAAAGTAAAGATGGAACTGTTATTCTCATACCCTTATTTTTGAATAAGGCTTATGAGTGCATGACTATTTCATGATATTAGAATCACCTCTCATAATTTATTATGGCAATATACACGAGTTCACTTATATTCATACTGGCCGTGTCTTTCTTTAGACAGTCTAAATTAATAAGCTGGTGTCAGGTAATGTTTTCACCAATGAAATACTGTAGTTCCTCCCGCCCTACTCACTCACATTCTCCACGTCACAGACTAATAATACAGGAACTGTTTGAATGGATGATAAGACATGTCAGAAAGACCCGACCGTAAACCCTCTCCTGAGACCACCGGGCCAACTAAATCATGACATGTGTTTCATGTATGCGGTCTTGTGTGTTTTCATTGCGGTACGTTAAACCAGAGACGATTACATCCATAATGAACGCCCAAATGGCGTCAGCAATAGTGCCTAATGGACCGGTCTGCAGTTCTTTTTTTCTGGGCGCGCATGCGAAATGGCGTGGAGTGCGTTTAGGGGCAGTGGTAATTTTTATAACTTAAATAAAGGGTGTGTTTCCCAACGTCCACAGTGGTTTCTACGGAGCTTGGATTTTGAAACATTTACAACGTCAGTGTATAACTTTATTAAATCAATAAACTGGTGCACCTTTAAACGACTGTTTATTTTGTTGAACCATTTGATTTTGGGCTGCCTAATAAAGGGAATTACTAATTATTTGAGTATTAAATACCTAATTTACTTATCGGGTAGCTGTTATGTCTAAGGAGGAGTACGGACATGAAGATTAATTTCTACAGAGTCTCTGTGCACCACCCTTGTATTCTTTTGTTTTCAATGTGGTCAAATTTCTGAGCTCCGAGGCAGCCCCTGAATGCATCAGTAGTGTGTGTGAGCGGTGTAGAGGAAGTGGCGGCTGATCTGGGTCCGCACCTTTTCCGGTAACACAGCACCGCCACCGCTGTGACTGAACGGCTGGAGAGAGAGAGAGAGGGAGGAAGAGAGACAGAGAGCGGCAAGAGCGGGGAGAAACGGTCCGGGGACAGGGGGATGATTGCCGCAGACGTAAGTATTTACCGCGGTCTTCGTTTTATCTGTACTGTGTTGCTTTTCTGTGTGTGGAGAGAGTATTTTTTTCGGATCCAAAGTTGTCCTCTGTACTAACACCCCTCCCTTCTCTGGACCGCTCCTGTGTCACAGGGGGAAGAGAAGAAAGTCGGATGAATCAATGACCTTTTGAGCGCTCTTCCTCTGGATGTCCCGGCGCAGAAACGGACCGGAGAGGTTTAATTTAGGCTTTTTAACAAGAAAATCGCCGAGCTTTGAAAATTCACCAACTGGAATTAGCTAAGGCCAATTGTGGACAGCCGGCAGCCAAGGAGGAAGTGGGAACCCCCGGGCTTGAACTGGGCCTGATTTTTGTGTAGTCCGCTTCTGGTGAGAAGGCACTACTTTGTGTCAGTTTCCAGCTCCGCTGAGAGCAACAGGATTTCGAACGGAGAAAAAAAAACTTGAAATGCGGCTTTTGACGGAAGTCTGTGCTCAACGGCGACTTTGAAACATATCGGGCTTTTTTTTTTCTTCTTCTTCTTCTTACATCGGAATCCATTGGATCATGAAAACAGACCCCCACTCAAGTCTGTGAGGGCTCCATACACACTGCTTCTACTGAATGCTCAGGTCAGATCACCACAGACCAGCTAACTGTACTCTACAAACTTGAAAGCCACCACCTTTTGAACATTGACACTTGTGTCAGCCCACCGCTGCCATCACGTGGAGGACGTTCAGTAGCAACACAGTGAAACTGTAACTTCTCAGTGATATACCCCCCCTCTATTTTCTTCTCATAGGAGAAGCTTCACTATATCTTCTAAAGAAGTATTTATGAACAGAAAACAAGATGGGGAAAATGCTTTCAAAGATCTTTGGCAACAAGGAGATGAGAATATTGATGCTTGGACTTGATGCTGCTGGGAAAACTACCATCCTGTACAAGCTGAAGCTGGGACAGTCGGTCACCACCATCCCCACTGTTGGTTTCAACGTGGAGACCGTCACCTATAAGAATGTGAAGTTCAACGTGTGGGACGTGGGGGGACAAGATAAGATCAGGCCGCTCTGGAGACATTACTACACGGGCACCCAGGGGCTCATTTTTGTGGTGGACTGTGCCGACAGGGACAGGATTGACGAGGCGAGGCAGGAGCTCCACCGCATCATCAACGACCGGGAGATGCGGGACGCCATCATCCTCATCTTCGCCAACAAGCAGGACCTCCCAGATGCCATGAAACCCCACGAGATCCAGGAGAAGCTGGGCCTGACGCGGATCCGAGATAGGAATTGGTACGTTCAGCCTTCGTGTGCGACGACAGGGGACGGACTCTACGAGGGCCTGACCTGGCTTACCTCAAATTATAAGTCTTAATGTTTCCCTCTCTTCCTCCTCCCTTCTCACCAGCCTGGACACTTGGAGGCAAAAGAAGTAGCTGAGAATGAAAAATAATAAGTAAAAAGAAAAAAAGATGCAATCTGAAGCAATTAATACCATGACCTCTCTGCTGAGTATGTATCAAAGAGGGTAGCATTTACTTCTAGGTTTCTTTCTTACTTTTTTTTTTTATAATGATGACATCACTATAATCACAGATTTCATTTAAGCAAAAAAAAATACAACATATTTCTTGGCTTTTTTTTTTCTTTGTAGCTTGCTTTGGTTCACACTCTGTATAACCAGCACTGTTTAAATATACAGTAAACTTTCTTTTACTGCAAATTCTTTATTTTTTACCTCCCTGTTTTTGTTTTTTTTTTGTATAATTTCCTTTTCAGGGGACTATGGGACACACATTTATAGTTTCGCCCCATGCTTAGCCCTCATTCAGTATTCTCAGTCATCACCCAGCTACATATCCAAAGGATGGGGAAAGTCCAAAAAGACAAAGACAAAAAACAAACAAAAAAAACCCCATTGCCTAGCACAACCGCATATCACCTTCATTGGCCGACGCTGCCACTGTAATATGTAAGAATGCGTGTTTATGAATATGTTAGGACCTTCCTTTTGTATTTGATTTTACTGGGATGAATGAGGACATGTGTTAGTTACTTATTTCATGTGCAGTGATTCCATCCATAATGTCTACCGTGGCAGTTTGTTCGAAAGACACTATGTGGACGTTCGATATTCTCACAGACACGCACACATACACACTGTGATATGGATATATATCTCTCTCTCTATATATATATATATTTTTTTTTTTTTTGTTATTGTTTCAGGGACTGAATCTGTTACAACCAGTCTTATCGTTTCCTCTCGAGCTTCCGTTACTGTTGAGTGTTTGTAGTTTCGGCTGCCTTACGAGGGACCTGGGTTACAGGTGTCCCCACACCCCCCTCCCCAAAATCAAGACAGCAGAAGGTATTCTCAGTCGCTGAGTTTGCACTGCAGGACAGAGTGAGGGAGAGGGGTTGGTTAGCAACAAGCTGGCTGTGCACATTTTTACTCTCTGTGACTGACTTTTGGACTCCAGCAAATGTTAACCAAATACCCAACCCTCCCCATCCGCCACCACCTCCTCCTCCTCCAATGCAGGTGCTTCAGTGACTTCAACCCCCTTCTCTTTTCTTTAATTATTATTATTTTTAAAATCATCAGCCTGTATGATCCTGCAAACACCAAACCCACTATTCTGTTAACGCTTCATAGATGCCGCTGTTTTATTTCTTCTCTTTCTTTTTTTTTCTTTTGCTGTTGCTGGTAAAATAATAAAAAAAAATATATATCCAGATCAGTACTGAAGTGATGCCTTTTCAATGAGCAGCTGCCACCGTAGCAAAAGTCATATTTCACAAAGTTCACAAAAGAGGAAACGAGAACTTCAGGGCGTTATAAAGACTGAAAGAAACTCAAACGAACGCGAAGTGAAGTGAAGTGAGCCTCAGCCCGTTTCCTTTCTGCTCTTGCGTGCGTGTGTGTGTGCGTGTGAGACTGTCTGAGTCATTTGCTGTGAATAAATGATGAGATCTCTAGTTTCAGAGACGTGATTGTCAGGTAAACCGTGCTTTGCCTGAAGTGTTAAAGTTTCACTCTGGTCATCAGGGCGCTGGATTCATAAAGAAAGCAAGTTTTGCAGATCTGTAAACCATGGTAGGTTAAAAGCCAGAGGGAACAGGACTCTAATTCACTATCTTGGTAATGGTGAGCAATACTGAGAACCTGAATCAGAACTTTAATGAGGAAATTACACATTTTTCTGCTCAAGAGTCTGCCCAAAATTCTCCCAAGTGCAATGGATTTTTCTTTTGAGTTATTGGGCAGTGCCTTTCTTTGCCTTTGCGCAACATCTGAGGTTAGTCAGCATCACAAAAGATCTTTACCGCCCTGGCATTTTGCCCTGAATAAGCGAGCTGCCCCGAGGCACGCATCTGAGATCAGGCCACCGTTTGAAAGCCATGCTTTCACCTCCGCGCCGCGCAGAGCAGCACAGACCTTCGTGTGTGTTTCCACTGCATTCAAAAAAGTAGGGACATGGCTGCGTGTGGAAGGTCAGGTTCCTCTCTCTCTACGCACCAAATAAAGGAGGGTGTGAATTGCGTGTAGTGACATCATTGTGTGAAGTCAGGAAACGCTTTGAAGGAAGAAGATAGTTGTCATGGAAATTGGTGGCTGAGGAATGAATGCCTGAATGAAAACAAGCTGAACTACATCAACAGACAGGTGAAGTCCTGGCACCTGTGTACAAAAAAATGTTTTGACACTTTCTAAACTTAAGGAGGATAGTGCTTCCTTAAAAGCTGACATAGCTGAAGGTATTACAGTGTCCCCAACTATGTTAATGCAAAAATATTCAGAGGAGTCAGAGTCCAGGAATTCCTGCACAGGAATTCTTGCTGTTTATCTCTGCATTTGCTCTGTTTGCTCGCGAGCTGTTTGCTCTGTGTGTGTTGGTTAGAAGTTTGACCTGTTGCTGTGTGGAAAGCACACATGTGACGAAGGACACTGAGATAGCCCGTCTCATTTGTGTGTCTATCTCTCCTGAAACCGCCGCCGTGCTCTGGATTTTTCTCTCGTACTGAAGCCACTTTAATTGAAGTCCAAGGGGCCGTGCCCCGGCGCTCACAGGTGTGATCTTGTTTGCTCATGACTTTCCATTCATGACTCTCATTGTGGATGCAATCAAAGTGAAACCCACAGAATGCCTTTCTCAAGAGGGTTCAATGAGAGGAAATGTAGCAAGGGAGAGCATTTTGAAACCGTTCCTGATCCTACATCAGCGCCGAGCCAGTTCATTGTGCTGCACATGTCGTGGGCCTTTTGTGCAGCTGTCACTGCACTCGGCAGCAGATGCACTGCACATATTGGCTGGTGTCAAATGCTGTCAGGCTCACCTGTGGCCCTCACTTAAAGGGCAGGATTTAAGACTGTTATTTAAGTAGATTATATAATTTCATGTTTTCATTAGGAAATGCCTGTGTCAGTGAGAACAGCTGCGCTCACACAGCCTTCCTACACTCAATCCTGTTTTATTTTTATGTACATTCAGTTTTGTTTTGTTTTTTTGTGTGTGGAGCACTGCCATTGTGTGTCTCAGGGTGGGGGTTGACTTAGAGTATTGTACGCCTGAGAAGGGGGTGGTTTCAAACAATACTTTAAAACCGAGCTCATTGGCAGTTCCTCTGTCATTTGTTTATTCAGGCGTTCCTCTTTGATTTCAGTCTGTCTTCAGTTCTTCATTCAGGGCAGGAAACCATTCACATGCACGTGTCATCAATAACAGGTCTGTAGCTCGTGAACTTGCATGATCTTTGAAGTGTCTCGTGCTTTCTAAGAAGCATTCACCTGCTTGTTCAGCGCTGATTCGGCATTCGATGTTTTACTCTAATCCTTGCTCTGCTTGCTAACTGTAGCACAGGCTGAGGTTATGTTTAAGTTAACTTCATGTGACACACACACACTCGGAGGCTACACAAGTTCTGAGCCGACACGTTGCCTCTTTCACACCTCAGGCGCTCGCTGTCTGAATCCTCCCACAGCCGTTTCCATAGAGTGTGCTCACTTTGCTGAAAGAGTCAGAGGCCAAGTAAAGAACTCCAACATTTTCTCCTCATGTTCATACAAATATGTTTAGGTGGTGCTTTGCTGGTCTGGGTATAGATTCATATAGGAATGTAGGGTGTAAAGGAAGTAATTAAACTTTAATGTATGTAAACAAAATCAATAAAAATCTGGTTTTACATTTAAAAAAAAAAACAATATGATGCATCTTTTCAATTCACTGCTGCAACAGTCCTACCCTTTGAGGCTTGAGCTTTTAGCCTTAAGCTTCCCTCTTAAACAAGGACATTGTATTCAGTCATATCCCCATGTCCCTTTGACTTTACCACCCAGTGATTGTTAGCTTGTCAGGGATAAGTATCAAGCCCGGATACTTGTCTTCTTTGTCTTCTGATTGAATCATTACCTGCATTTCTATTTAACAGAACACTCCTGACACACCAAGCTGCATCGGCCAGAGATCCAGCTCAGAAGGTTTCAGCGTCTTGGTTGTCATGGGGCCTGTTTCAATAGCCCCGTTAAAGCAGCATGCAGAGTGACATTCAGCTTCCAGGCAGTTGTAAGCTCTTCAGGCTGTTGCACATTGTCCAAGGAAGAGGGAAGTGCAATGTGCTAATAATTATAGGGAGCCCAGGGCCTGTGTTTGCATTTGGCAAAGAAGCTTTGCAGTGGGAGGGATGTGAGCTGCTACAAAACCCATGCTGCAGCAAAGATCCAGGCTCAAAGATGTAATTAATGGAGGCTTTTTTTTTTAAACTGAAGCGTGTGAAAGACAGAAATAAGAAATTGTGGAGAATCTTATTTTCACTTAAACTATGAAATGCCAAAGCCTAACTAACCAACTCTGAGGTCTTGTTCAACTTTTTTTTTAAAAATGTCACTGTTGCAATTGTGCTCAAAGTCTTTTTCTACGTCAGTGAAAATCTGATAACTAAATGATTAGCACAAAGAGAATTATGACTTCTTGTCTCATGTCAGCAGAAGAAACTATATCAAAAAGATAAGAGGAAGCCAGACGATTTTGTAATGACAGAGAGAGAGAGGGGGAAAAAAACAAACGTTTCCTTTATAGATTAAGACAGACAAACTGATGGGTAAAAGCAGTGTTGCGCTTTCGTTTGTGACAGGAACTGACATATGCTGCAACCTTCCTGTGTGACACATGGCACACCACAGCAGCATATGGACAAATTCAGATAACCAAAAGAAGATTAGCAGAATAGTGTGGAGACAATAACAATGGCAAAGTTAAATTATTGTTATTATGGACTAAATGACGTGTCTGCTAAACAGCACTGTAATTACTTTGACTGTCATGCTGCTGTGTTTTCTATTGTGAAACCCTAATTGTTTTGAATATGGGTTTGGACACAGAAACGTAACCAACATATGCTAGTTTCCCTCTGACTCAAATCTCCCCTGCTACTACTTTTTCTTTTTTTTTAAGAGGTGCTAAATCAGTCAACAAGTGTTACTATGCCTTCACGCGTCCTCTAAAAACTGTGGTCATAAAACATAATAATCCTAGGTTACAGGCTGGCATTTACACTGTTGCACTCTGAAGAGAGAACCAATTACGCTAAATGTCCCCCTCTCTCTCTCTGGGGACTGTTGTCAACCTCCCACTTATGCAAACACAGAAACCGGAGTCACCAATACAATGTTCATCCCTAAATAACACACAGCACTAAATTCCAAAATAAACCCACCACATACAGCCTCCCCACTGGCTCTTACTAATGTCCAATCTTCTTTCATGTAGGACATTCAGCATATAGCTTCTCACACCAGCAGCTGTGTGTTTAGTCTGTGTGCTCGGGTCATGTACTTTTATGGCAGGTTGCTGGCAGGTGTTCGTGAGTTGGTGTGCTGAAAGCTGCTGTCTCAGCTCACCTGTCAGTGTTTAAGCTGGAGCACAAGTGCAGCGTCATAGATCTTTGACACACTGAGCATGTAAACTGATCAGCCACGACATGAAAACCGCTTACAGGTAAGTGAACGCCATTGATCACTGTCAGATGGGCATGACCATGCATCTGAACAAGGTGGCAGCCAAAGCACACCCCGCGTGGCAATATCACTCCCTGATGGCTGCAAATAGTAAATGGAATGGTTCTTCTATAGCACTTTTTTTACTCTAACTGAGCACTCAAAGCACTTTACACAGGTTTAGATACAGCCTCCTGCTTCTAACCCTTCTAGATCGAGCGTGCATGCGATGTGCACACTAGGCCATGACATACAACCCGCAAGGAACTGTTGCAAATGTCCTACAGACAGGCAACACAGGGTAACCCCAGAGGTCCTGAGTTTGTGTCTGACACTGGCAGGTGAGCTTCCATTTGTGTCAAATTTCTGTTCACATGCCTGCTGTGTCTGTTTTCAGAACACGTGACTGGATGTTATCTCTGCTTTTTTAGTCAAATGAAACATCTGGACCACATACTCAAATGAGAGGAAGTGCAACAAGATGATTGCGGTGAAGTTGCAAGGACATCGGGTGTCAGATGAGCAACTGATACAGTTTGTTTCCCAAAATTGTTTTGTTGCAACTGAAGTACAAGTCAGAGTTGAAAAGAGCTACGCAAATATTTTACTGTCAACAGTTTATGCACAAATTGAACCAGAAACGACAGATCTGCGAGGGACACTGGGTCACACGCAATATCAGGCCAGTAGTTTGATTGTTGTGGCTGATTGTGCAATTTGCATGTGTTCCACTGCTCTGTTCATTTAGGTTAACCTTATGTTTTTTCTTGTAACTGTTGCATTTATTTGATCCCTTTTGCACGTCGGGATTTAATCAAATTCTCAGACTAAAATGCTGAAGTGCAGATTGCCTAACCCACTGATTTCAGAGGTTAATCCTGTCACATGCACAGCAGTTTTATTTGGTCCATCTATGGCTATGATTTGTTCCTGTGAGATCCTCGGTGACTTCCTTATCTCTTGTTAATCACATGATCCTTCATAATCTTTCTTTGTCTTGCTCAGTTTAATGCTTTGAACCAGCTGCCCTAAAAAAATGCTTTTTTAAAAAACTAACTGTACAACTATATAACAGCTTGTTAAAGCTATTTCATACACAGTATATCACTTTATAATTACATTTGTTTTTAGTATTTTGCAACAAACCTGCTTGTGTGTGCAATTAGTCTTGCTCCGGGGGGGTGCCAAAATCACCAACCCTGCCTGGTGTGTATTTGTGCTTTCATAGAGAATGAGAATATGCTGAGCCATCTGCGATATCGTGTCAGCCCTGTGCTGGAGATGGCCTCCTCATCAACTAAAGGGAGTGCTGTCTCTCTCTCACACAGATACACAAATACCCAGCAGGCATGTGTGCACTTGTGCATCACAGGTAGGACACTGTTCCAAAGGACACACACAGCACACATGAATGCATTTAACAGCTCACGAACTGAGTCCTTTACTGAAGTTGCATTTAAAATTGGGGTCATTATGTTTAGTGTGCACTATTCCCAAATGCTTAGGGCTCTGCTTCACTTCTTCTAAGTTTTTACGACACTCAGGGAAGACAGGGTGGCTTAATGACAGAAATACCTTTTCTTTATTTGCTCACATCACTATGGCAACATTGACAAAGACTCAGCAGCAGATGGCTGGAGCACATCTAAGTGGTCCAGATTGACTGTCTTGAATCCCATCTCTTGCTTACCATTCTTCTTCTTACATGTTTACCTTTTTTTTTAGATCAGCACCAGCTGAATGCAGACTGTTGAAATCAGACCACCGGCGTACATCACTGATAACATGATTCTGGCTACAAATCATGGAAACATAAGTCACATTCTGAGCTATGAGAGTTAGGCTCCTAATTTGAAACACTGACAGCAGTATCAGTGTCAGGTGTTCTATTGGATTGAGATCTGGTGACTTTTAAAGGTATATGTGTATAACAGGAGAGTCACTGATATTCAGAACACAGTAACGCAGAGTTACTCCAAAATGGTTCATCCTGGTGTTTCTTTTATATAAACATCCACTTCTAAAATATTCAGCTACCACCCCCTTTCTATTTTTGCTTTACTTGAAAATAGAGCCTGCCAAAAGCTGAAGAATGATAGCAGAAGCAATACACTTCACATGTTCACAATTAGGCTGACCTGAAATTTGCTTACCAAATATGGTGTCTGGATAACTTGCCCGCTAACCCTGTTACACACGTGATACAGATAAATAGCCCCAATGTAGGTGACACAAACGATGTTGTAATATGGACTTCTACTGTACATTTTCTGAGCTGTGAATTTTTTTTAAAAAAGACTGCATACTGTGATAAGCCCATGACAATGTGTCTGACTAATGATGCAAAGTGGCTGCCAATCAAAGTGCCACGTCCAATCTGTCAAATGAGTTCAGTTTGTCTTCATCGACTATGACAAGACTATGAGGTCATGGAAACATGGCCTCTGCTGTTTCCTCATCTATTTGTGGCAGCAGGATGATGCTGTGAATGAGACACTTTACTAACAGAGTGCCTTTTCAGCTCTCTACATGACAACAAACATCTGTTCGGCGGTATCCTTTAAAACACAGATGAATCCCTCCTACTGTTCTGTTGCTGCAATCGTTCAACGACGTCAGTGAAAAAGATAAAACACTCAGATGGGGATTACTACATAATCATTAAACACATACAGCCAATTACCAGACATGGAGTGGGGTTGTATTCATTCAGAACATTCATTAAATTCCTGGTTAGACATGACAAGTAAATAATCCTGACATCCAAAACTGGATCCTTGTCATGCTGGTGGATTATTATGGCCATAAACTATGTAAATTAAAAGGAGCAGTGAGGATTAGTACCAAAATATTTTCCAGTTTAATACTGAAACTCAGCCGAACAGGGACAGGCAGACAGAAATAAAGAAGCAGAAGGAAAAAAGCAAGGACTATGGGAGAGATGGCAGGAAAGACTGAGGAGGGTGTGACCTTAATCTCACAGTGGAAAAGAGAGAAACTCACACTGAAACATGCACAAACACAAACACACAGAGAAGCATGCACATCTGGTCCATCCAGTTTCTACTTTGTATCTCAGAAGAAAACTATGTTGGAGGTTAACCTTCTGATATCCAGTATACAAAAGATGGCTCAGTGCTCACGCTGGTTGATCAGTTATTCTGTGACTGCTGTGGGCTGTCAATTATGAAATAAGGGTGTGACTGTTTGCTTTGGTTAATTCTGAAGCTCATTCATGAGTCATTATCCCCATACAGTGTCATCACTGCCCTGTGGCACTGCAATGTGTAACTGAGGGCACAATCATTTCCATTTTGAAATTATTATCATAGCAATTAGGTTAACATCTGTAAATTTGCACATGCAAATGTTTTACTGCCATCCCATATATCCAGTAACAAGAGGCCCAACACTGCCACACACTGCAGAGTCATGCAGAGTGCTATATGGTGCTGCCTTGCAACCCTGCCTGCAAGCTACTACATGTTACACCAATCAGCCAGAACATGAAAAAGGGGACTGCTCCACATGAAGACAGCGATGCTGATCAGTGTGTCACTGGCTTCTGTTCAAAAACCCTGCAGCAAAGGTTTTGCTTTCATGTGCTGGTGGGGGGTGTCATATCCAGCCTTAGCTGTTCATTCGTTCATATCACTGGACACAGTGCGTGTAAATAGACAAGTAGAAGTGATATTTAAACTGGGAAATTAGTCACAAAAAAACTTGCAAACTTCACTGGCTGGAAAGTTGTACTTAGCAAGTGCACTGCCCTCATGTGGTCACAACATGATGCCTTACTACAGAGTGAGAGAAAAGAGCGCGAGAGAGATGCACGCGTGGGTTCCAGCCGGCCTATATCCGTCTCCCGACTCCCACATGAAATGCAGGGAGCTGGGGGGTGTAGTCTGGGGCGCAGTGGTGACCCACATCTTAGCTACACCACCACACCCCCCGGAGCTCCTCCTTACGTCAGACTGAATAATGGCCCGTTAGATCAGCATCACTTATGACCAAACCAATAAATAAATAAATTTTAAAAAATCCAGTGAGGTAGTATTTTACTTTAAATACAGTAGAACCCCTCTATATGGCAGGGGGGATGCGGGTACTTCCTGTGAATTTCGAAATGGCTCATTTTATTCTATCTGGGGGAGCCAGCTTCACATCACGGATGCATCCATTTGTTGTTCCGCGGGTGGGTACGTTCATGGCGTTTTTACATTCGAAATGCTGAACTCGATTTATTTATCTAATAATCACACGTAAATTGTTTACGGGTATTTTACAACCGAGAAATTGCACGTTTTTCTCAACAGGCGTAAATTTTATCTAATTTTTCGACATATGCTGTGAATGACATCCTCTTCCCGCAATTTATGGTACGGCCCACTCCCTACCGTTAGCCGTTGTTGTATCCACTGCTACTGAACAGATTTGTCGCGATACAAACTAGCTACACACTGGCATTAAAGCCACGAAAAGATGCTCCTTCACCGGATTAAAACAATGAAAAAAACACCCAGAAGTCTGGAAAAACTTTGCCCAACAGTGCCCAAACTTTGGTAGACTACAACCAAAACCACTTCCCTACAGTTTCGAGTGTGTTAGCATTGTTTTATCTCACCACTATTGCAATTGGACGCGTTTTTTCCCCCATCTGGACCAGTCCAGTCTGATGAATTCACCGAAAAAAGACGGAGATGATGATGTGCCCTTTAAAGACCCGGTAAAATACGGCGAATTGGTCATTTTGGGGTAAGTCTTTTAAAACCTTAAGCTATAGTGAAATTATATCGTTTGGTGAACAGCTCCAGCGGCAAATTAACCTGTAAATATGTAGCGGTTCAATCAGCACAAATAACCCAACAGATGACGTTCGAGTTCAGCTTTAATCCACTGCTCTTACAAAATATATCGCCCTTACGGTTGTTTTAGGGCTTTTAAATCAATCGTAGTGAGGGATTTTAGCTTATTTCTCATTTATGTTACATTGCCGTCGCTTTCCCCCACCGGTGTAGCTGTGTAGTAATGTTAAAAAGTAAGTTTTTAAAGCATGTTATCTCAAACTACGGCCCCGCATAGTTTCTCCATCACGTATAAGTGTAAAGGTGCAACATCTGCGGTGGCCATAGTACATAAGGCTACTACGGATGTAGCCGCTTTTTCATCAATGGTTGTAGTGGCAGCGCTGGATTGCTCAGACCTGAAAATCCCAATGATGTCATACTTTGCTGGATCGGTGCTCGCTAAAAGTAACACGGAGGAGAACAGCATTGACTGAAAAATGCGCTTTGCTCATATTCATAGTCATAGTCGCTCTCTCGTTGGGTATTACTAATTAATAAAACGTCTCAGCCGGATGACCGTCCATGCCAGGGCGGGAGGGAGTGAGTGAGGGAGAAAGGAGGAGGAGGAGGAGAAAAGCCCTTCTACATCACCAGCGCACACGAGTACAGGAGTGGGCAGGATGTGCTGATGACAGCCACCAGCTTCCACAGCATTTCCAGCCCTGCAGCTCCACTCTATGCACGGTCTGCAAGGACCAGGAAATTACAACACACATATACACATACACAATCATATATACACAGGCTTACACAGGCCTCCCTTTTGCCCTGCAGAGCTTCCTGTGTATGTCAAAGATAACTGACCTAATGGCCTATCTCTTCCCCTCCAGCTGAACACGGAGTGAGGAGGCTGTAGCCCGCCTGCATCAGAATACTGATTAACGTCCGTTTGAACACAGCAGCCCTTTACACGCTCACATCAGAGTAAGGATGGGAGAACTGAATGCCTATTTTGAGATTTTTTTCTTTTTTTTTGGGCTGTGGAACTTGAACACCAGTGTTCTCTGCGGTGTGTGCCGAAATGCCCCTCCTTGACGGCTAAAAAAATGCATTTTGTATTAGCTCACTTTCAAAGCTGTGCTGATTGAGGGTCGGTTTTGATCGTGCCCCACCAGACTGGTAGCCTCTCTGTGGTTTTGAATAAGAGCTGATAGACAAGGATAAAGAGATATAACTGATTAACTATCTTCCAGTGCCACAGTCTGATTGCAGTAGTACATGGTGCAATAATATTGTGAATAACTGTTTTATTACATGGGTGATTATAGGTATGTTATATCTGGATTTGTGGGATTTATTGCTCTCAAACATACAGCAGGTAATTTTGCCTGGAGGCAGGCAGTGTAAGAACAGGTTGTATCTTTTACTGCTTCCTGTCAGATTTCATAATTTTCTGTCCTGCTTTATGCAGCGGTGGTTTGGCTTTGCATCTGTCAGCTTTGATGATCCCATGCCCCATGTGGTCAATGTCTACTTTACTGCTGGCCATGTGATCTTTGCAGGGGCTGCTTGCCTGCTACCTCTCATCACCTTAGTTATTCTGGACACCATGTACCGTGCTGCCCCGTCCAGCAACCCCCTCTAATCCCTATGCGAACACCCTCTTGTCCTCTCACACCTTTCTATTCTCCCTCATAACTTATCTTAATATGGTCTCTGTCGCATTCCTCTGTCTCTCACCCAGCCCCTTCTCTAGCCAACTGTTCAGTGTTTTGCTGAGTGCTGACTTTCACAGAGGCAGGCCTCCTTGGTGGCTTGCCCTCAACGAAAATAAACCCTGTGTTGGGGGGCAGAAGGAGTGAATATTTCATATAGTGCCTTATGATGTGTGCACATTTGTAATGCAGGCCTGGACTGCCCACAAACGCATCTTAAAGAGCTGCTGTCCTTCTGGCCTTTCCCCCTCAACCCTCTGCTTTGCGTGATCTTTCAGTCCCTGTTCTCCATCTCCCATCCTTCATTTTATTCATGTATTACTCTAAAGCTTGTGATAGCTTCTGACTGCTTTTCTGCCTCCATTTCTACCAACCTGCTACCTTTTTCTCTATCTCCCGCACCCTCTTATCCTTTGCCCTTTTTTATGTGCTCTGACTTTTGGCCAAACTCCTGAAAGCTCTGTCCTCGTGTGTCCATGATTCCAGCACCAGTCTTTTCCTTGTTAGTCACAGTTTAGTTTGAACAGAGCAGGCCAAGAAGGGTACAGGTTTGCATTGAGTCATGCTCTTTGATTGGATTTCACATTTAAAAAAAATCAAAGTTAAATGTGTGCTGTTTGTAGTATTTCCAGGTGACATACATCTGTTCAGCATCATCATCCCAGCTTCCTTCTCCGCTCTATCCTGAGGATTGTCATCCATAGCAAATTTATGTTCTGAGATCCATGCAATTGAAATGCACAATATCAACTTGCTCTTAGACAAGCTCACAGATTGAACCATCAAAGCCAATTTACATTTTTTTCATGAATACAAATTTATTGAATTGTTAGTATTAAATTGTAAAATAATAAATAAAACAGGCGTGGGGTAAATGCAGTGGAAAAACTATGAAAAATGTGCTGAAGTTGTTCATCTAATTGATTTTCAGAGATCATTAGATCATTAGGTTGCTGCAAACTGCTGTTATTAACAGTTTTCCTTTTCATCCTCACACACAGCTGTGAAGCTGTCAGGTGATGTCATGTTACCATAAGTATAATAGAAGATTACCAACAAGTGTAACACTAAAACAGTGTCCTTCTTAGCGTCTTAGATATGGTTGTTGACAAAATATAATGAGAGTGAAAGTAAACTTGTAAATGAGGAAGGGAGAGAGTGAAAGCATCTTCATTGTCAGGTGTTGTCAGTCATGTCACTTTGAGCCCAATTTGCAGCAAAGTAAAAAAAAAAAAACTTTGCAAATATAGAGACCAAAGCTGTTGCATTGCCTCCAAACTGCTGACATTCTGGTGCTAGCTCCCGCCATGCTACGTTAACTCTGCTGCTAGCTGCTGCTGTCTAGTGAGGAAGTAAACACAGAACCATAGGGAACTGAAATGAATGTATCAGACCACGGATCAGTTCAGTATAACCAATATCCAGACCAGTTTGTTTGTTTGTTTGTTTGTTTGGTGGGGGGTGTGGGCTGTCAGACAGATATCTGATCCAAATATTGGATCGGTGCATTCCTAGTTCAAGGAAGCAATTTGAGATGGTTTATAACATGGTTTGTGTTATCCTGCTGGAAGCAGCCATCAGAAAATGGGTACACTGTAGTCCTAAAGGGATGGACATGGTCAGCTGCAATATTCTGGTAGATTGTGGCATTTTAACAGCGATGCTAATGGGCCCAAAGTGTGCCAAGAACATATCCCTCACACCGTTATACCACCACCAACCTGAACCATTGATACAAGGCAGGATGGATCCATTGCCAACATATTTATGGCAGGTTCTGACCCTGTCATCTAAATGTTGCAGTAGAAATCGAGACTCATCAGACCAGACGACGTTTTCCGACGTTTCCACTTTTAATGAGCTTGTGAACATTATAGACTCAGTTTCCCATTCTTACATGTTAATTATACTTATACGTCAAATCTGTGTTGTAACTTATGCCTTATGCCTGTAACTTATAACTGGAACCCTGTTATAACCCTATGCGCTAACCTTTTACGTAACCTGATGTGCACCTCCGAGAAATGTAACTACACGTTGGGTAGATGCATACAAAAGACTTAAATGGCGCGAAAGGTTGTGGCGTAGGAGTAAAATGAGTTTCCAGTTTTTGTGTAAGTTAGGGCATAAATTTCCAGCAGAGGTCTAAATAAAGCTTTAGCTGACAGGAGTGGCACCCAATGTGGTCTTCCAACTACTTCAAGGTTTAATATGTTGTGCATTCAGAGATGCTCTTCTGCGTACCTTGGTTGTAATGAGAGCTTATTTGAGTTACTGTTACTAAATCAATCTATGGCATACTCCTGTGACCTCTGGTATCAACAAGGCTTTTTCACCCCCACAGTTCATCCCAGAGAACTGCCCCTCATCGGATATTTTCCCTTTTTCGGACCACTCTCGGTTAACCTTAGAGATGTCTGTGTGGGAAAATCCAAGCAGAGCAACACTTTCTGAAATACTCAGACCACTCGTCTGGCACCATCAGCCATGCCACTTTCAAAGTCACTTAAATAACCTTCCTTCATTCCTTTTGTAAATTCATCATAGTGTCAGAGCTACACTTTACTGACACTCAAAAAGTAGGCAGTGCTTCCTTTTGTACTCAATGCAAGACCAAAGGTCAGAAGAAAACCGGACCAGATGGCCTCTCATCTCATCAAGTGTGAGGACCAGTGAAGATGGTTATTGTCAAAATTGTGAGTCTTGCCTGCAGGACTTCCTCTGAATGCTTTTAATAAGGAACATGTCCTGCTCATTAGTCACAAGCCTTACATACTGCCTTTTTTGTGAACTCAGGCTGTGAAAGAAATGGCATTGACTCAGCTACAGAAAACATTGAGGACAAATATAATATCTTAGTTAAGGTGTCAGAAGGATTTTCATTTAAAAGCCTTATATTGAGTTATAAAACAGTCATGGGCTGGACTATGTTATTTACCACCCTAATAAGAAGAACCTATCATATCTGCCTGCTATTAATGAACACAAAGCTTCAAAGTATTATTCAAAATCCTCTCCAGACCACTTACTCAAGTCTTTATGGTTAATGTAATTGGGCAGTGGTGTGATGAAAATAAATCTGTCTTGCCGAAGATGCTTTATATTGTAAGAGGTTAGATGAAGAGCGAGCTCCTCTTTAGTGAACGTGGGCCTTAAGGACAAGCCGAGTGAGTCAGATCAAGTGCAGGTTGTCTTTCTCATTGAGGTTCAGCAGTTTAACATGAATCACAAGTGGCCTGAATGTGCTGCTCTAATTCATTTCAAACAAGCTTGCAGTGGTATTGCTATAAAGATGCACATAATTAATTGAGCTTGCACTTTAATTGCAGTTATTTTCCTGACATCTTGGCAGCTCCAGTGTGCAAACAAGATAACAGTTTTTAACACAATTAGGCTTTCTCAATAAAGCTAGATGTCGCCTGAGTTGTATTCCAGCCCAAACTATAGGGTGGGCCATTTATATGGATACACCTTAATAAAATGGGAATGGTTGGTGATATTAAATATATGGTGATATGTGAGGGGGAAAACTCCTCAAGGTCTGTGGTGACCATGGTGGCCATTTAGAAGTCGGCCATCTTGGATACAACTTTTGTTTTTTCAATAGGAACAGGGCCATGTGACACATCAAACTTATTGGTAATGTCACAAGAAAAACAATGGTGTGCTTGGTTTCAATGTAACTTTATTCTTTCATGAGTTATTTACAAGTTTCTGACCACTTATAAAATGTGTTCAATGTGCTGCCCATTGTGTTGGATTGTCAATGCAACCCTCTTCTCCCACTCTTCACACACTGATAGTAACACCGCAGGAGAAATGCCAGCACAGGCATCCAGTATCCGTAGTTTCAGGTGCTGCACATCTCATATCTTCACACCATAGACAATTGCCTTCAGATGACCCCAAAGATAAAAGTCTAAGGGGGTCAGATCGGGAGACCTTGGGGGCCATTCAACTGGCCCACGACGACCAATCCACTTTCCAGGAAACTGTTCATCTAGGAATGCTCGG
Organism: Tylochromis polylepis; assembly: GCA_015107715.1. NCBI lineage: Eukaryota > Metazoa > Chordata > Actinopteri > Cichliformes > Cichlidae > Tylochromis > Tylochromis polylepis. The sequence continues at coordinate 1,016 of VVHJ01063640.1, read as the reverse complement.
ACCTGGCACCCATAATGTGGTGGTGCACCATCTTGCTGGAAAAACTCAGGGAACGTGCCAGCTTCAGTGCATAAAGAGGGAAACACATCATCATGTAGCAATTTCAAATATCCAGTGGCCTTGAGGTTTCCATTGATGAAGAATGGACCCACTATCGTTGTACCCCATATACCACACCAAACCATCACTTTTGTTGTTCCAACAGTCTTGGAGGGATCCATCCAATGTGGGTTAGTGTCAGACCAATAGCGGTGGTTTTGTTTGTTAACTTCACCATTCACATAAAAGTTTGCCTCATCACTGAACAAAATCTTCTGCGTGAACTGAGGGTCCTGTTCCAATTTTTGTTTTGCCCATTCTGCAAATTCTGTGCGCCGATCTGGGTCATCCTCGTTGAGATGCTGCAGTAGCTGGAGTTTGTAAGGGTGCCATTTGTGAGTAGCTAATATCCGCCGAAGGGATGTTCGACTAATGCCACTCTCCAGTGACATGCGGCGAGTGCTACGCTGTGGGCTCTTGCTGAATGAAGCTAGGACAGCCACTGATGTTTCTTCATTAGTGACAGTTTTCTTGCGTCCACATTTTGGCAAATCCAACACTGAACCAGTTTCACGAAACTTAGCAAGCAGTTTGCTGACTGTAGCATGGGAGATGGGTGGTCTCGTAGGGTGTCTTGCATTGAAATCTGCTGCAATGACCCGGTTACTGCGTTCACCAGATATCAACACGATTTCGATCCGCTCCTCACGTGTTAACCTCTTCGACATGTCAATGGCTGTGAACAAAGAGAAACTTGTAAATAACTCATGAAAGAATAAAGTTACGTTGAAACCAAGCACACCATTGTTTTTCTTGTGACATTACCAATAAGTTTGATGTGTCACATGGCCCTCTTCCTATTGAAAAAACAAAAGTTGTATCCAAGATGGCCGACTTCTAAATGGCCACCATGGTCACCACCCATCTTGAGGAGTTTGCCCCCTCACATATACTAATGTGCCACAAACAGGACTTTA
>VVHJ01063639.1:16341-31938 GCA_015107715.1 Tylochromis polylepis | reverse complement strand
TTTCACAAGGGAAAAGAAGCATTTTTTTATTAAAATTTCTTTCAGGCATCATAAACCACACAATAAGTCACATTTTGAGTTATGAAAGCATCTTAGTTTGAGGGATATTTGACATTAAGATGGCATTCATTCCTTTCTTGTCTTGGTGACATATTAGAGCCACCTTTTTTTTTTCTTTTGGCCTTACAGTGCCTCCCAGTCATCATTCGATATAGTTCTTTTTGCACACATTACAAAAAACAAAAAAAAAATCCCACCTACAGGAAAATGAGCTGAGGCATATTCAGCTCGGGCAGGGGCATAAAACAAGCCTCATGCTGATCAACATACTCTGGTTTATAACTCACAAGCCTTGATAACAAAGACTTCAGTGGACAGCCAAATTGATGAGGCTGGTTTGTCTCTTTGTGGAGAAAAGGCCTTTGTCAAAAAGCTGGTTCAAACGTTGCACGCTGATAAATCACAAGCCTCCAATTGTCTCCCGTCTCTTGTAAGCCTGTGATTTGTGGCGGTCTCCCTTTTTGTCTGCTCATATTCAAGTTTATCTAAACCCAGAGACTTCTTGTTGTCTCACCCATAAATTAGACTGGTTATGTCCTTTTCCAGGTAAAGTTCCCAGAGTTCATATCCAGTTATTCAAGTGAAGATACACTTACAGTAAATGGCTGCGCTAATAGGAGACTTTTTATGACTTACGACAAAATAATGCCTGTAAACTTACATACTTACATACTGTACACAGTGAATGCAGAATGAAAAAACAGTTGTTAGATGTTAAATTTCGCATCCAGCTGCTGCTACATGATTAGAAAACAAAGGCTCTGGTAACCATGATGGGAGTCCGCAGCGTGAAGACACATAACCCCTCTGGAGATATGCAAATTATTAATCAGGACTTCTTCAAGGTCAGGCGCTCAGGCAATTTACATTTACCATGGTCACTAGCAAAACAAATCAATTTCTAAAACTTAACCTCTTCATGCCGTTAGGTGAGCTGGCAATGGAGACATGTGTGCTGGTGACAGGGTAAGTCAGTAGGGACTACTGAGAGGCTACATACTCCCACACTCTTAAATGTGTCCTCTGTACAGAGAATCAGATGCAAAGAAAGTGATAGATATGGAGCAATAGATGAATAACTAAAACCCCCCACAGAAATGGGTGCCAGGCAACAGATGCAGATAACTGCTTCAGATTAGATCCTAGATTGTCATCGGCTCCCGCCAAGACTGATGCTATATTTACAGCTCCTCTCCTCTGATCGCCTGTGCCACCGTGGTGTGTCATCTCCACATTATGTCTGGCATCTACGATGGAGTGCCAGGTGTGAAATGGAGATGAAATATTCATTTTGAATACCAGCACACTTTCACTTAAGAAGGGAATAATACTGCAGAAGTAAGGGAGATTGAAGTTTTGAAGTATATGCGTTTGCGATTCAGACTGGGGCCCCAGATGTTAGGGGTTAAATGTGTTTTTTGTAGTTGTGAGAGCACATTTAAAACATTTTCTCATGATGGAACCTGAAACTATCACAGCTGAGCAAATGAAAATGACGCTCTTTGTGTTTCATCCAGCCATTTTGAAAGGTAAAATGTGTTTTTTCTTCTTCTTCTTCTTCTTCTTTTTTTTCTTCCAGTGGTGAGCTAAATATCAGTCCTCGGTTTAGAATTGGATTCAGAATTTCACTGAAAGCGAGGATCTTTAAAAATGGTCTATGGGTTTGACAAAAAACATCTTAGTCAGCAATGATGTCAAAAGAGATAAGAGAAAGAGTGTGGGGGAAGATTGGTGTGGGGGAAAGTACAAAGGAGCATAAAGAACATTTGCTGACACCAAAATTTTGACTTGAAAGCCTTACTTTTATAGGACTACCAAGTTTAAGTATAAACATATTAAATTAACAGTTTTGTTAGCAGTATTACTGTTTCATGAAGAATACATAAAGTGGGTTTCATGCTGCTACACATTATATCACTGATGTATTACAATGTTTTTTGAGTTGCTTTGGCTTAAAAGTGGTCAAAAAATATATGAAATCATTCACAATATTTAATTACTTCTGCACTCAAAAAAGAACTTTTCTCATTCTTTTAAAAAAAAAAAATCAGCAAATGTTTTATCACATTCAGGCAAATAACTTTGGCTGTATTGTATATGTGTTATCATGTTTCCTCACATGCAGTATTATCCCATCTAATTGTCAAACTCCAGCATATCCATGGACGAGGAAGAGGAGAAAAGATGTGGTGGTGGAGAATGGGTGTAAAAGTCTTGAGCCGCCCCTAACTTCCATAAACGCTGTTGTGTCAAAGCACAGATGGACAAACAATGAAGTAAAGATAAATAATATAGCTCCATAAATACGATATCTCCAAAATAAATAAATAATGACAAGGACAAGTGTGTAAAGATGAACAGTCAGAAAATTATTCTAAATGAGCCCTGTCAGAGTTAAGTGATCTAACAGCAGAATGAATGAAGGATTATAGATCTAAAAAAACTTATTCATCAGTTAAAGTCTTGCACTTGACCCCAGCTCCACCAAACTATTCAAATCTGTATCTCATTATTTTACAAATCACTTAGTAAATGTTATCAGCAGCTCTCTATAGTGTGTCATTTCCCCTTTTTCTCTTAAGGGGCATGGTAATCACACTAATAAATTAATACTGGTAATCAATGATTTTTCCTCCCCCCTACCTATTTCTAATCTTTCATTCCTCAGCACAATATTAGAAAAAATGTTTACAAACCACTCAATGAATGCTTTCATCACATAGTATTTATGATAGGTACCAATCAGGCTTCAGATCCAGTCATTGCACAGAAACAGCTCTTACTAAAGGCATGCGTGACCTGAGGATCAACAGTGATTTACAGAGAGTTTCGGTCTTCGTTTTACTTTATCTCACCGCTGCGTTTGGCACTGTTAATCATCACATTTGAATTTAACGGCTTCATGATTCAGTTGGTCAGATTCTTAATTGTTTCTCATGATACCCGAAGCGTGGAAGTTTTTATTTATTCAATCAGCAGTTTTAGATATGCACAAGTAAAGATACAGTCAGGAGTTCCTCAAGATTCTGTCCCTGGTTCATTATTCTTTAACTTTTACATGTTCCCGCTTGGTACTATCATGAAAAGAAAAATCATCATCATCATCATCATCATCAACACAGCTGCACCTATTCCAGTGCTGAGATCACTTTGTTAGCTCGCTGTCCGATGTAGAATTACTTTTAAAATCATTTTATTAGTTCACAAAGCTCTCAGTGGTTTGGCCTTCCAGTACATCTTTGACTTGCACACTCAGTCAGAGCTCTCAGGTCATCAGGTGTAGAGCTTTTAAAAATGTCCTAGAATGAAGAGGTATGCTGAGGGTGCCTTCAGTTGTTGTGGCCCTGTTGTTTGGAACAAGCTGCTGACCTGAGATCAATTACTTCTGAACCGACAGACAAAAACAAGCTCGAAACGATTTTTTAAAAGTTTTATTTTGCTGTTTTTACTGCCTTAAGGCATTGTAAACATACACAGGTCTTTATGTTCTTATCTTCAGCGTTAAGCACATTAAGTTTATATATAATGAAATATGCTATACAAATAAAATTGCCATTGCCATTGCGATTACTTCCAAGGAGTCAGACTTTCAGATATTTCTTTTTAATGTGCCGTTTGAGGAATGCTTCTCCTGGTTTTCTAAGTTTTTCACAGAATATTGGCTGCTTTTTCATTACTTTTCAGTCCATTCCTTATACCTCACCATTTTCAGAGGACTGTTTTTGTTATTTGGTTTTTTTCTTTTTTGGGGGGGGGGTTGTTGTTGTTGTTGAGTTCTTTTTGCTAAGCTTAATATTGATGTTTAAATCACACATAAAAAGCCACCAAACTCAAGGGTATGAACCAGTGTTGTAGCGAAACATATAGGGCAACTTAGCAAAGAAGCTTTTTTTTTTCTTGAATTTATGGAAAATGCTAAAGTTCACACAGTTTGATGGTCATAATAGCACTTTTGTACAGAGTTTTTCCACAGAATTATTACCAAAGATTTGGCATATCGCAGCATGCTGTGCAATGTGTCGTTTAAAAAACAGGAAACTGGACAAGTAGAGGAAAAAGAGGATCTTTCAGGCCTAAAAAATATCTACAGCAGATGAACAGTATCTAAAAGTCATGTCCTTAAGAAATAGGAAGAAAATCCATCAGAGACCTGACACATATCCATCTACTGTTCACCAAAGCCTCATCGGAAATGTCTCGATGGAAGCGTGACTGTCCAGAAGCCATTTTTAAGGAAGGGAAATGGAGAACAGACTGAGGTATGGCAAATTATGCAAGAAGTGAACTGAAAATCAGTGTCAACAGGTGTGATGGAATGAGGCAGTGAAAAGAGAGGTACAACAGTGACTGCCTACAGCCATCTGTAAAACACAATGGAGCTTCTGTCTTGCTCTTGTCAAAAGTGATGGAATTATGAATGTAGAAATGTACAGTCAGAATTTGATCCATCATGCACCTCATCTGAAAAGTGTCTGATCAGCATGACAATGAGCCCAAACAGACCGGCAATTCAGTAAAAGCATACCTAGATGGGAAAACACGCAATGGAACACTATAATGAGACCTTCAAAAATGTTCAACAACATTGAAGCAGTTTGAAATCCTCTTGACAGAGAATGGAAAAAAATGCAGCCAACATCAAAAGAAGAGCTTTTAATTTCCTTCAAGAAGACTGGGGAGCTAGTTCTGAAAACTATTTAAAATAATTAGAAGAAAGTATGCCTAAAACAGTTCAGAAGAATAAAGGTCGTCATATTTACACTCAAGGTTATTAGAATTGTACATGCATCGCTTTCACCTTATATACTGTATTTCTGTGTCAATTTGAACATTTCAATAAATTACTGCATCCATTTCCCATTTTTCTGACAAAACATGTAGAAAAATTGAAGGATTTGCAAAGAACTGTATGAAAATGTAGACAATGAATGAAAAGGAGAACATTTAGGCGATGAGAACCTATGGCCAAATGAGTGAAAGAATTGCAAGCAGGCTGCTCACAGGAGGCTTATTTTTTTTCATCCCTGCACATGTTTTAGGATTGATAATCTGGGTGTTTGTTTGTTTTCTGTGGTTTACTGTTTTCCATGACCACTGGAGGAAAATCCCCCTAAACCATCATATTATCATTCACACTGATAAACAGAAATCAGCCATCCTCAAAGTATTAATTATCTGGGTTAATAATCATCAGTGAAAAGATGAAGGACAAGACTATTAGGAATTTAAGGATGATAGCATGCTTCTAGAGTCACCAGTCACTCTATCAAACTTATAAAACAACACAATGTCTTTTTCTGGCAATGATTTATTAATCATGACACACACACTCTAACACACACACACTCACACAGGCACATGTGAAAAGCTGTATGACCTTGTCGCTCATTTAAATAGTTTATTAAGTGCTGGGTGACAGTGTGTCATTTGTTTTGGAGACATAGCTATAAAATGACACGTAACCCTAGGTAAACATAATATAATGTACAATATTATGTTTCCCCCTGAATTGGAGAAGTATCGTGAAATAAAAAGTACTTAAAATTATATTCATATTCAATAAAAATATTCATTCACTCACATTAATAGTCCAACAAAACCCATTTTATAATATTGTTGATGATTAACAAAAATACTGTTTTTGATCACGTCTAAATAAAAAGACCTACACTGAGGAAATCCCTCTTGATGGTTCAATTTTAAGCCATTAGGCTCTATACCCACTGTTTTCACAACAAAGCGAAGCACACAAACTTTGCACACCCGACTGTTTGTAAAAGAGAGACAAGGACACGGGACGACGGATCTGAGGGCACAAATTCTTCACAGCAGCCAGTCAGCAGGCTGAACAGAGCTGGTTAATTGAGGAGCCTGAAATAGAGACATTCTATTAGGGCTGGGAAGACACCATTCACCAGCAGCCTATCACGAGAGACAATTCTCTGACTTTGCTCTCTGTATACCCTCAAGATACTGTGACGGGGAAAAAAGAGACACAGTTATCGAATAGCACAGAAATGCTGCATAGTCATAGATAGGAGGCACACTTGTGCCCTAAAACTTCAAGCCTTTTTCTCTTTCAGCATTAGATTCAGAGTTATAGCTTAAGTCCCTGTGGCCAATAATCATGAGCAGGAGTGGATCACCAGAATGACCGCTTGACAGCCATTAATGGCACTGGAAATAATAAAAGTGCTTAATTACCCATTATTCTTATCTGCAGCCATGGTGAATAGCTTGTATTTTCATTAGTATTCCCTGCATGTGCATTGGGCCCCTTTTGGTCATTGTAATGTTGGCTTGCATTGTGAGAGCATTGCACTCTACTGGCAGCTATTATGTATTGCAGAATGGGCTTCAGCTTTCCTCTGAGACAGTTCTCAGTCCTCAGCTCTTCAGCACAATGAATAGCTCACCTGATTTTTGCACATGGCATCTGGAGAGCTATGCCTTGCAGCTGATAACAACTACAAAAACAACAACACAGCTGTATCCCCTTCACTATAGATTTAGAAATTCATGGACAGTGTCTCGTTAATATGATGCAAAGAGCTATTAAGGTCTGTCTTTGAAATCACGCAAAAACACAGGGAATGTAATACCTCCAGTTGCTTCTGTCCTGGGAGCTTTAAATTCTCTGAGTTTGAAGCTGGCTGTTATATTAGTTCGTCTACAGTCTGAAAACCCTTTGATTTCCCAAGTGACCTCAGCAACCTTGTGACATTTTTACCACTCCTTTCAGAAAGCAGTTAGACTTACTGCAGACTCTCACAGTGACTGTGGCACCAGACAGCAGTCAATAATAATGAAATCCCACAAATCTACAAGTCTTTTGCTGGAATAATTAATATTCATGCACATATCTTAAAATTCGTAATGAAAAAACAAATATATATATATATATATATATATGTGTGTGTGTGTGTGTGTGTGTGTGTGTTATATTTGTTATATACTGTTTTAATGAGCATGTATCATACTAAATTGAATTTTTTTCTTTGTTTTTTTGTGAAAATGAAGTATTCATGCTATCAGTTGCAGAAAGCGACTGCTTTTACACCTTTGCACCACGTTTGATTTTAGAGTACTGTACTTGAGATTTTTTCTGTTACTTTTTATTCTACTTTTGAGCCACCTAGCAGCTGTGATTCAAATTGCATGTCAGATAAAAAGCACAATCAAAAGGATTCATGAAAAGAATCCTCAACCCAACTAATAAATTATTTCATTGTTGACCAATCAGGGGGAAAATGGTTTTATAATTTATTTATAATGGCTGCTAGAGGGATTGTTGTTGGCTCTGTTTATTTTATGTGTTTACTTGTTTTACGCTGCAGTGCTGCGCATATTATTGTCTCTAGGAGGACAATAAGTTTCAGTCCAATTCAATAACCCACTGTGCAGAATAGCCCCCTCTACAGTGTGTTAAGTATATTGCACTATTAATATTTATTTGTGCTTTTATTTTGGGCTTGCAATAGAATATTTTACTTAGTCTACTGTGGTATTACAGTACTGAAATAAAGGCGTGTATTCTGTATTTTTGAAGGACATAGCCATTATATTATAAGCGGAACCACATCAATGTCCACGATTTACCTGGGGAAATATTACACGCTCACGTCGAGGAGAGGACAAAAACTCTACTACACAAAAGCGCGATATGCCAGAGAAACAAAGTCACTTCGTAACATTTCTAAAAGTAAACCACGTGTAAAGACGTTCACATGGCTTGCACGGTTGTAAGACACTCCACAGAAAAGACGGAGGAGGAACCCGAGCAATACTAAACAAAGAAGTCCAACCAAAACCCAAGAAGTAGATCGTCACAGAGTCTGCCCATTCCCGCATAATCTCGCCTCTCATTGGTCAGCGCTCAGCGGCCGCTCACGCCAATTGGCTAGCTCGGCCGTCGTTCAAGGACGCTTCTCGGTCGTCCAGGGTTCCGCTGAGACGGGATCAGAAGACGCAAATCAAGTGAAAGAAATCTTCTGACAGGAGAAAAGTTCATGCTGGAGTTCTCAAAGACCTCAGAGGGCCTCATGAAGGTAAGAAGTCACGCTGACAGCGTTTTCTGTGTTTGCGGTGTGAAGTTGTACATGATAGTTTGCAGTTTTGCACCGAGACTTTTGGACTAAAGAAGGGAAAAAAAAGAAAAAAAAAAGACACACACATTAAGCTTCAGTAGAGAGGATACAGGCCGAAACGTTTGACGTGTTTCTATTTGTGGGAAAAAAAAGTTTAAGATTAAACATTTTTCCTAAAAAAAACAAACAAACAAGCGACTTTTCAGCTCGTCATCATCATCTTGAGCTTCAGATGAGCGACTGATCTTCGATAATGCTGCTCTCTGTTGCAGCGGCTCCAGTTGTTAAACGACTCTTAAATCACAGAAGAGCACACGCCGGTCTTACAACAAACAGCTGCTTTACTTGATCTAGTTCTTATTTTAAAACTACATCACAGCAAGTAGGGAGGAAGCTGAGTGAGGAAGGAAGCTAAGTGGCCTGTGCAGAAATTAGGTTGGCGAACAAATCCAATTTAGTATCTAGACATGCTGCAGGAAATTCAGGAGACCTCTCAGGCTTTATTTCCTTCTAGCTGACCTCCATCTCACGTTAGTTTGTGTGGTTTCAGACTGCAAATTGGAATCTATCCGAAACCTTCATCTTTGACCAAGTATGAAAATCAACTGTAAGATGAGGTTGAGTGGTTTTTGATAAGGTTTCGTATAGTTTCAAGTAAAATAAATTGCTGTCTGACATACTTTGGGTAGTGTCAGTATGACTGTTGTTGCGATCCAACTGGGATTTGGAAGCTCAGAATTCCTTCTTGGATTTTTTTTAAAAAAGGAGAAAAAAAAGGGGGGGGGGGTATTTAAAGGGCTTTGGCTGTACTAGGTTGAAGGTGGTTTTTGAAGGAGCCTCTTTGCGCAAATGTTTGTTAGCAGCAAAAATAACTGTGTGTGTGTGTGTGGGGGGGGGGGTTTGTGTGTTTTTTTTAACGAGTTTACAGTGTTGCAGACGAGGCACATGGCTGACCTGACTTAAAACAACCAGGGATAAAAAGATTATGGACACAGGGCTTTCGTCATCGGAAGTAGAGCAAGGAGAACTTGTGGGAATATTTGCATTTCCCATGCTACCACTCTTTGTTTGTATACACTAATAATTGCCAACTGTAGCTCAGGGGGGATTGGGCAGAACAATTTTAAAATGTTGAGGATCTCAAAAAGTGCAGTGGCACATGCAGGCTCCTGTTGGTCCAGACTGTTCTCATAACACAGTGCACACACTTCTCACAGTGATTATGGTGGCCTGTGAAATTAGCAAGCAGGCCTGTAAACCAAAACCGAGGGAGATGTGTGTGCTGTAGTTTAATTAGCTTTTTACCCTTGTGGTTAAGCCACAGGCCATGAGTTCTGCTAACGGTACAACTAAAACACTGTGCCTTCTTTGTGAGAAGACGCCGCTGTAGACGGTAAATGCAGTTCAGCAGGGTCATTTCTTTTCAGTTTCTGCATACTTGTTCTCCTGTTAGGCGTCGTGTAAATGCTAAGGTTTCACGAATGCTATTCATCTTCAGGCTTCTGTGCTACTTGTGCTGTGAAATATCGTAGCTTTTCTTTGCTAAGATATGAAAGACCCATAGGCTTCTGTCTATCGGTATGCAGCCACTGCTCAAAGAGATCAGCCCACCCTCTCGCGATGACTTCGTGATGTGGGAAGGTGTGGTGACCACAGAGTGCTCAGATCAGAGCGAATGCTTGTTCAGGTGTTGATTGCAGTCTGGTGACAGCAAAGAGGGAGATTTTTTTTAATTTTATTTTTTAGATGCTTCAGCCGCTTAACAGAAAGAATATTTTAGTTATTCAAGCTTGAGCGTGCATGTCTGTTATTAAGTAGTCAGTTGGTGGAGTGTTCAGCCATCCCAGACGTCCCACATGATGATTCTCATCTATAAAGGATCGTCAGTGTAGTGCCATCAACAGCTTTGATCTCATTTCAAAGAGAGAGGCCTGCTTGCATTCACTTGGGCAGAGCGTGGTTGGATGTTTGAGATGTGGACACCGCAGGGCTTGTCAGCAGTACCAACACAGCTGTGAGAACAGAGACACTACAAAGAGACCACATAACTTTAACAACAACAAAAAAAATAACCAACTGCCATCCAATTATGATGGGAACACGCAGCTGGGAAACAAAGTGATTGTCTTCTACATGTGAAAGTTAAGTTACTCGGAGATTATCAGTCAGCTACGGTCTCTTATTTGAGATCTGTGCACTTCTGATCAACGCATCCATTTGCACTGTAGCCATGTTAGTGAGCAACCTTACAAACATGGAAATTGTGCTGTTGCTAAATATTTATTACATTTTACTAGAGACAGTCACTGTACATTTAAGCTATACCCAAACTAACCATCTGGTTTCCTCAAATACAAGAGAGAAAAGATTTTGCATATATTTTGCACACTAAGTCTGCTTTGTAAAATGACCCTATCCCAAGATAATAGCCACTAATCCACAGGAAGTTCATAAATCAGTGGGTCAGATCAGATGACTGTCTGGATCTCTGATTTTGGGAGAATTGGAAAACATTAAGCTTTATTTCACAATGAAATGAAAGACTGAGTAACTGCAGCATTGTTGTGGGGAAAAAGCAAGATTAATACTTTCCATGTGATTTGTAGAGTAATAATCACGTGAAATAAATCAAAGTGCAGCTTTAATGTATAAATCACAATGAGCAACAAAAAATGAGCTTTCTCTTTTTATGTCTCGCCTTCACAGTCCAAACTGAACATGGAGAGTTTGAGCAAGCCAGAGTTGCTGATGCTTTTCAGCATCCTGGAAGGAGAGCTGGAGGCCCGGGATCTTGTCATCGAAGCCCTAAAGGTACCCGTCATCAGAGCTGGGAACATTGTTGTGTTGTTATAAATTCTCTGCACAAAATGTCTTTTTAATGTGAAACATTCAAACCCGAGGCTGAAAAGTGGCTATTCAACGCTCGTGGTTTTGGCAGTAAATCGGTGTTCAGAATGAATTCAGCAATGACAGGCTTTCACAGCAGCAATTAATTTATCCATAGAAATATCTCAAATAACTCCTGCATGCAGCCATCGCTGTTCATTTATACTGTCTGCTGAAAGGATCATTTTTGGTTTTATTTCTAACCAGTGTATTTATCCAATAATTTGGATATTATGGCTCTATGGATCTTGGATCGTGCTAACTTTGCACTTCTGACCTTAGTGTAGAGATGTGGAAACATGAGGAATCACACACATATAAGCACAAAATTCATGCATTAGAAATCTTCATCCAGAGATACTGTTATAATATAATAATAATATAATAATATAATAATATAATATATAATTTGTTTGTCTAAAGTTTTTTTTTCCCTCTGTCTTTTTTTTGTAAAAAACAAAACAAAAAAGCTTTCTACTACAGGCAGGAGAACTTGATCTACATTAGGTTGTGAACAAAACATTTGAATGCATTTTTAGTTCAGTCTTTACCTGAAGGCTCTTTAAACATTACAGCTTTTATCAGATTAGCACAAGCTGATTAGCATGAGCAAGTACTTTATGACCATTAAATAATGAACTGATATAATGAGCTCGCTCTGCAGTGAGTCTCTTATCCCACAAATGAACTCCAAGTAAAAGTTCACTAATGCATGCTCGCGCTTGTCCGTGCAGACCTCTGAAAGTCAAAATTTAGAATCTTAAAGTGGACTGGCGTTAATGGGGAGCCATTGCAAATGAACTACCAACGATGTGATAGAAGACATAGTCAAAACCCTCCCACTGGCGTCCGGCATAACCTGCAGACGTTCCAGGGAAGCTTTGTTAAGACAAGTGAGCAATGAATTACCATAATCCAGATGTGATGAAATGTAGGCATGAATAACAGTTTCCAGTTCAGAGCATGACAAAATGGAACGCAACTTGGCAATATTTCTCAAGTGATAAACCCAAGAACAAAACAAAAATTAATGTGAGAACCCAGAGTGAAAACGGAGTCAAAAGTTACCCCACGGTTCCCAAAAGAAAATTCAGCGATCGTGCCAAGGAAATCTAGAGTTTCCATTGCTTTAGACACAAATCTGTCCGGGGCACAAGCAAGGGCTTCTGTTTTTTTCTTCATTAAGTTGGAGAAAATTATCGGCCATCCAACTTTTAATAGAATCTAAGCACCTATGCAAGATCGTAACTTTAGAAATATCTTAGGCCTTAAAAGAGATCTGCAGCAGAATGTCATCCGCGTAGAAGTGATAAGAAACATCCTTAAAAGTGATCAAAATGTGGCGAAGAGGGAGGAGATGTAACAGAAAAAGGAAAGATCTTGAAACAGGACCTTGTGGTACACTGTAGGCAAGAGAAACAGAAGATCTGAACTTAGAAGCAGACTCCGAAAAGGATGGTTTAGACAGACGGGAAGAGAAGCACTCCAAAGCAGACCTTGATACATCCATTCAGTATCTCAGCCTATCTTTATTTATCAGCAAATCAGCTTTCAAGATAGGAGAGAGGGATTTGTCCATTGGTTAATGTACCCAAGTGGTAACCCAAATAAAGACTTATATGTAGCCTGCAAACCATTTCTACTTGATGTCACCTAGATTTTTAGTAGCATACAGTCTGCTCTCGTCTTTTCAAAATGTTTGTGACAGAGTCCGGTTAAGGAACTGAGAACAACAGTAGGAGAAAGTGGGATGCAGCCTAGGTGTTCCTGTTAATAGCAAAACTTTCCTGCAAGTAAAGGAGACATTTTAAAATCGTGTAAGGCCATTTGTGTGACCATTGTAGTAGAGACTTAATCTTTCGATCTACCGATACCATAAGCTGGAGTGAATAGATGAACCAGTCAACAGTGCACATAAACTCACTTTGAACTAGCTGTTGCAGAGTTTGGACTGTCAGTTCGACGCAGAGCCACCAGCTCTGACCTTAAAATGCCTTATGCTGGCAGGATTAATGCTGCATTTCAATTAAAGGATTGGCAGGCCTTTTGCTGTACCATCAGGCCCACGTGCTTTCTCATGCTTTCTGTAAACGCTTATGTCACATTAAGGATCTATTGTCTTTTATTTAGATATTTGGGGAAAAAAAAATCTAATAAACGTCTCTTTGATGCAAAATCACAAATCCAAGATAAATAGTGGTTAAGCAACTTCACGATGCAACATTTCTGCAAAAGATGGCTTTTCCTTTTTCAAAGATTTTTTGTTTGTGTTTTGCATACTTCATTCCCGCCGCTAATGTTTGCGTCTTACAGCCCTTACACACTTGGAATGCTAGTTATTTTCTTGGTGTAAAATGTGCCATTGAAAGAACAAACTTGAGAGGAGGCAGCTAGTGGACTGCAGCCCACTGCTGAATGTTCATGTGTTGTGTCTAGACCACATTCCTACATCTCCTCGGGGATCTGGCCATCTAAGGCAAGAAGAGTTACAGCCCACTAAGGTGCCTGATGACTCACTGTGAGCAAGAGTAGGAGTGAACAAATAAACACTGGCCTTAACTGGAGGGAGCTTGAAGTGAATATGGCTATGCGTCCCTCATCTACGCAAATTCTTAACCCATTCATCCCTTCAGTTGCACTAGTGAGACAGTTTTATGGTACTTTGATAATTATGCGATCACTAAGTAGTGGGTAAAAAAAAACCTTTTTTTTTTTCAAGGGGAGAAAAAAAATCAGTATTAGTCACACAGCCTTTAATTCCAGTCATATGCAGTTAGGATTTTTAATCATCCTGCGCTGCAGGATTCCGGTTTTTCTAAACGAGTTTGCTAAAGTGAAAACACAAGTTCATATTTTTCTGCTGTTCTGCTGTTGAAACGTGGAATCTTTGGTCTTGCCCTAACATGAAAGTAGATAGTTATCCGAACTAGTACCCCCATAACCACATCTCCCATTGTTGTTGCATGGCTTTATGAATGGCAGTTTGTCTGTCAGTGAAATATTGCAACTGCCGTTGAAGGGACTGTCATAAACAGCACAAAAACAAAAGTTATGTGCAAAGTTCTCGGGCATTTCATTCTCTCGTTTTCATCTCTAGCACATCGATGAGGTTGACATTTTCGGGTTTTGGTTGTCCACTGTGGATAGATTGCAACAAAATTTGATTCCCCATAAAAGTTTGAGTTTGTCTAATACTTTGTGCTTGTATAGGAATAATTTGTATCCGTTGCTCATTGTGGATATTAGCAAGTCTGCCAGCAGTAATAGGAGAAGTAAGGTCTCTCATGCTGGTTTTAGCTGATGTGTCAGTGCCACACTGTCACCGTCATGTGAGAGATGTTTAGCTGTAACACAATTTTCCATAGTAATGACACAGATACAGATAAACTGTATCACATGCACGATAAACTCTTCACATAGTTGCCCTTAAAAGTATAAAAACTGTCAAGTTTTCATCTGTTGTCTACTTTCTCTATGTTTTTTAAATCTCTTATCGGTGATTTTCTACAGGATATTGTATTGTATAGCAAGTACAGGATGTGAGGTTAATGGCGTGTTTCTTCTCTGGTACTCGATATTTAATTATGCAGAACTATCAGTGGCATTCTAACTATCTGCTGCATTTTTTCCCCTTGTGACTCACTTTTGCAGCTGCTCACACTGTGGCTTTCAAAAGGAAGTGAGTCTCTGGCAACGCTTATATTTGGCACACAAAACCCTGCAGTGATCCAGTAGTCCCTTTGGTCTGGGAAAGGAATATGAGTCTTTATATTCAAAAGGGACTCAAATATGGAAATTAGCCTTTAATTAACTGTCGGGTTCACATGGTGTGGCAGACTTGCGCTTCCAAATGAAGCTACTTCAAAAGCTTTACCTTGTGCTGTGTTTAGGTGCTGAAATAGGAAAGAGCAGTTTTGTTTGTCGGTCTGCGATGCATCAGCTGATTACATTCGCTATCAGTTAACGTAACATATCTTCATCATCAGTGATGGATGGTCGTTTTAGATATCCTTTTCCGTACCATAGAATACTAATGACATGCATTAACAACATTTGACGTACAGCATATGGTATTCCAGGGTAGAAAGTTATTCATAACTTAGTGACAAGATTGGTAAAATACAAACACTGCATAGCAGAAAGATTTGAGGCATATGTCAGAAAAAGATAAGCTGGATTTGAACCAATGTAGCCATGGCAAAAACGACAGCCTCCCAAGAAAAAGCACCCACAGGTTGCCAGGAACTGTTGCCAACTGACAAAGGCGTGAATAATGAAACTAGACTATGATGCATAACAACCATGCCCTGAATGTTTATGGGTGTTGTACATGTACAGTATGATGCAATGAATACTCTGGTAGGTCTGGGCGCTGAGCATAAAATAGCATCAGAAATGTTTTACAGAGAAGCGATGCAGAGGAAAACAGCCTCTCTCTGTGCTGAGGAAGTACACATCTGGCTGTGGAGGGAGAGAGAAACACAGTCTGTGCTCATGAGTAAACGTTTGTGTAACGGGGGTTGCTGTGAATTTACAAAAAAAAAAAAAAAAATCCTGAAAGATT